>JAKCPI010030515.1:0-26367 GCA_023213315.1 Euborellia annulipes
ATCAAGAAAACGCTTATTTAAAAATTCATTGAAATGATGAAAATAATATTTTCAAATTATTGAATAAAATCTGGTGTGACTGGTCGCCCAGCACACAATAAAATTTAAGATGTAAAATTTACAAACAGAAAAACATTTATATTTTGTTACCATGGCAACCATTTCTCTTATTTTTCCATGAAGTATTTCAAGGGCAAAATTAGAATATACATTTTAAAAATTCTAGATTTTTGAATTTAAATCAAAATCCTTAAAGCGAATTGTGAGAATATCGAAAAAATACATCAGTAAAGTACTAGTACTCTTTGGCCGATTTTGTTCAAAAGCTATTTTCACTCTTCAGGGAATATAAAAATTTCAAACTAGTAGCAGCCCTTTTCGTTCTTGAGATATTTTGTTCATAGAAAGACACACACACACACACACACAGACAGGCCATTTTTTGGACTCTGTAGACCTCAAAACGTGTATATCCATCAAAATCTCGACATCGAATTTTTGACACGAATACTTTCTCTAAAAATAGTTAATTCTTGGGTATAATCATTGATTATTGATTATTGAATATACCCAAAAATTAACTTAAATCGTCTTGAGGCACGTTGTCTTGATAAGCAAAAAAATTATAAAAAATTTTCCCTAGTGTTTTTTCATCAAAAGAAAGCTTTTTAGGGGGCGCCGCAAGAAATTTAATTTTTAACGACCACTTAATATGTATATAGGTAAGAGAATGAAAAATATATATAATACTAAAACAAAAGTAAAGAGCATATATAAATTATTTAAATTTTCATTAAATATATATATTTCGCGGACTTAAAATAAATAATCTCGCGAAATTGATATTTTCTATTAAAACAAAATAATATTATTATATTTAATTTGGGTGAGAGTCTCACGCTTTATTTTAATTATTCATATTTAGCATTTCCAAGTCATATACACTCTTTAGTACATAGAATTCAACCTTTTCTGACACAAATTCAGAACCAATTTTCTATAATTTAATAATTTATCCCCTATGTAATCCCAAGCATAATTAAATATTGTATTTAAGGATTCTTAGTATAAATCATAATCTTTTAGATTATGATTAAGACCTTAAACTTAAAATTTCATTATGTTTGGACTTTTAGAGGGGTAGAAATTTATTAATAAATTATTATATTTAACTTAGAAAATGTTTAATTTGATTTAAAAAATTGTTTTAGAAATTTTTAAAAATCATATCAAGAAAATTGCAAGTAACTTTTTTGTTATTAATTAAGGATGTTTCAATTTCTTGATTTAAAATTGAATTAATAAAAGTATTTGTTTTTCTGTTTAACTGTGGTTTATTTGTAAAAATTAATTTCAATTCTTTTATTATTGATAACAACTATCAAAGCCTAAACTCCAAAATTAAAATTTTATTCTTTAAAAATCCATTGGACCTATGGTTCAGAGATTATATACTTTAGCACTTCTAGGGAATTATTAAAAATTAAACTAATAGTTTAATTGTACGAAATTTAACAATCATTTTTCCCAATTACTGAGTTAATACTAACGATTTTACTGACCCTAATATTTGCTAGAATCTATAGAGAAACCGGTATTTTTTACTTTCTCGTTTACGATGTATATAAAGAGAATGTATTGTCATAATATGACAAAAAAATTCTAAATTTCAAAATTTTTGAAAAAATCTTTTAGGTGAAGTAGTACTTCATGGTGACTTATTTGCTCCAAAATATCTACTAAAGAGTATAAACCAAATTTCAGACGTAATTCCAAAAATGTTTTTTTTTTTAGAATATACAAGAAAGTTTTAGGGGAAGTATTTTTTTAAAATTATGTCTGCATAAACTCGATAACTTAAAAAGAAAATTAGGTAGATTTTGATTGATTCAAATTCCATGAAATAATAATTATATTTTGTTACCATGGCAAACTCATATCTTTCTTATGAAGTACAAGTGTAAAGTCGGCTTCAAAAGATTTTAATAGCAAAATGAGAATATACATTTTAAAGAGCATCTAAAAAATAATTGATTTATGAATTTTAATCAAAATCGTTGGAGCGAATTTTGAGAAAATCGAAAAAAACTGAAAAAGTACATCAGTAAAGTACTAGTACTCTTTGATCAATTTTATTTAAAAGCTTCGTGTCAATGCACAAGAGGGTGCCTAACTTAAATATAAAATTCCAACCTCCTAGCTCTTTTCCTTCTTGAGATATTTTGTTCACAGACACACACAGACAGACAATGTTGCGAAAATCACTTTTTTGGACTCAGGAGAATTCAAAACGTGTATAACCATCAAAATCTCAAAATCGAATTTTTTTTGACATGAAACCAATACTTTCTACAGTATATATTAACATATATAGGTATGAGAAAGAAAAAAATGAGAAGATTAATTTAAAAAAAATTAAATAAATAAATAAAGAAATTATAAATATTTAATTTTGACAACCACACACCTCCTAAGTGAGTTTCCTCTCTTTAGTTTAAAATGTGATGAATGACGGATAACTGATGGCAATGAAAATTTTATATAGGCTTAGCGATTAGTCATAAAAATAATATACATATTGAAGAAATATGCGGTGAAAGCATAGTGACCATATTAGGCCGAATTAGGAACAATGTTGTTGATGAATGAAGTTTAATCGGTTCATAATTATTAAATGAAGGTTCTCAAGTCGCGGCACACTTTTGATTATAATAATTTTTAGTGGAATACTTAGAGCAAAAAAAAATGCAAATAGAAAATGAGACGACCTATGCATTCTTATTGCGTTATACTTTATTTTTTTAGCAGGTGTACATATGCATTATATAAAAATAATTTTTATTTTGTATTTTACACCCAAATGCGATAGGCATTTCGCTAATTAAACCGATAATAATTATTTTAAAGAAAAAAAAAATACAAGATAGTTATATAATCAAATTTCCTTTGCAAATAAATCTACAGAGTTTTTTTTATAAATTAGGAGAAAAAATGAAGATATTAAAATTATTAAAAGATAATTATGAAAAAAGTTTTCAAATTCCAGCGGTTAGAATTTCCGTTTAATTGTCGCGCTGGGAATTAAAGCATGTCTAAAGTATGTGTTAAATGGCCTGTGTCTGAAACCAAGAAAAAGAAAAATAAATATTAATGGAATAATAAATAAATACCAAACAATTTATCGTAATGCTAATTTTAAAAATCTGGTGTAACTTAACGCACGGGACACAAATTCGGTAATCAAAAGTTGTGTACTGTGCTGTCATACCAGATTTTTTTGTGTCGAGATATATTTAGTTTTCCATACCACCTTCGTTAACTTGGCTACTTACATTTAATAAGTAAAAGTCAAATGATTCAAAATTTCCATAGGCTCTGTGTATTTTAAATGTTGACTGGTTGAAATTTTAATCTCATATTTGGATATTTTATACACAATAGAGGATCCTAAATAAATATAAAATTTCATAGGAATTGGAAAATGTGTAAAAAGTTCGAAAGGGGACCCCATTTTGAAACGAAATTAACATGCAAATCCCCAAAGGGATAACTTAAAAGTACTGTACAGTGTGAGACAATATCAAGTCCCACCCATGTGTTTTCTACTTGTGATTATTTCATTGTTTTTAAAAAAAAAATATTATATATTTTTTAATGGAAACTTTTATGGTTCGAACTTAAAAAAATTTCCAATAAAGATTTTCATTTTCATTTATAAAAACAATGAAATAATCACAAGTAGAAAACGCATGGGTGGGACTTAATATTGTCCCTCACTGTACTTCAAACAATTTTCACGAGAAATTTACTGATATACTTTTTAAAGAGAATCTAAAAGATAGTTGATTTATAAATTTTAATCATAATCGTTAAACTCAATTTTGAGAAAAAAGAAAAACTGATAACGTACTTCAGTAAAGTACTAGTACTTTTTGGTCGATTTTGTTCAAAACCTTACTTTAGTTGTCCGGGAGAGTACCCTTCTTAAATATAAAATTTCAACCTCGTAGCTCATTTCCTCCATGCTTAAAATCGTTCCACAAAACTGCTTTTTTGGACTCAGGAAACCTCAAAACGTGTATTTTCATCAAAATCCAGACATCAAATTTTTGACATGATCGCAATACTATCTCACTCTATGATACATATAGAGGTAAGAAAAAGTAAAAAGGCATAGAATAAATTTACCTTAAATTTATTAATTATTTAACAAATATCTTTATAAATGGAATATATGTGTTGTAAAAGTTATTTATTTATTTTATTTGGTAATATAACGTAAGGAAACAAAAAAAAGGGATGAAATGAGAGGAGTCTGAACTGGAGTCGCACAAACTAAGACTTCTTTGTTTAGTTTGTTTACTCCGCAGATTCTTTCAAAGAAATGATAGGACATCAATTTTTATCAAAAGAAAGAACAAAGAGATGCATTTTTATTAAAATAAATAAATATTTATGAATGTGATTTTCAGCAAAATTTTGTATGTCGCCATAAATGTTACGCGAATATTCAACAGTAAAAAAAAATTTTTTTTTCATAAATAAACAATATTTAAAAGTTTTGAAACTTTGTCGACTAACATACTTCTAAATGACTATAATTGATATTTAAATAATTTCGTCTATCAATTATAGCTACTCAATTAGAAGCTCTGGAGCAATTAATCGAAAAATTCATTAGCGAGTTTGTCATTAATTGGTCATTAGTCAGAAGATCATCATCTACAAACAAATTTACGCACCTCATGCTATATAATTTATTTTCGAAATTGTTATAAATTTACATATTAATTCAAAAATAATTAAATAATACATTTATTAATTTTTTTCTTGTATATGTTAAAATAATATTGAATTCATGTCAAAAATTCGATGTCGAGATTTTGATATAAAATCATGTTCTGAGTCCGAAAAGGTGGCACTAATGAACTCAGAGGTTGAAATTTTATTATGTAAGTTATGTAGCCTCATAAGGCTCAAAAATAAGTTTTTAAATTAAATGGATAAATTAACTAATACTTTACTGATGTATTTTTTCAGTTTTTTCCAAATTCGCTCAAGCAATTTTGATTAAAATTCGTAAGATGTTCTTTAAAAAGCATATTCTTATTTTGCCCTCAAAATTATTTGAACCATACTTTATTCTTGTACTTCAAAGAAAAGATATGATGGTTGTCATAATAAAATATAAATATTTTTCTAGGTTTATAAATTTTACATCTTTAATTCTAATGTACCGTAATAGCGTTATATGTTAACACAAAACAACTGGTTACTATCTGTATCAGTCAAAAGTATCCATCTAGCAGTGCATCCTATCGGTGAGAGAAACAACCAAGGTTTAGAAAGACCAAGTGCATTTAATTAAACCATGCAATTAACACACAGATGCATGTATATTTGCTCATACAGACAATATTTTTCAAATTAATTAATCAATCTTATCAAAAAACATTTTAAAAAAAAATCTGGTGTGATTGGTCGCACCAGATTTTTTTTGTTGACATGTATTTAGTTTCCAATAATACGGTACATTTGAATTCAAGATATAAAATTTATACAGAAAAATATTTATATTCTGTTACCATTTCTCCTATCTTTTTTATGAAGTACAAGAGTAAAGTCTAGATCAGGAAAAGAGAAAAAAAAGAGAAAAAAAAAAAAGACGAAAAGGGAGCAAATTTTGAGAAAATCGAAAAAAGAAAAAGTACGTCAGTGAAGTACTAGTACTTTTTGGCTGATTTTGATCAAAAGCTTACTTTTACGATTTCGGTGGGTGCCTAACTTAAATATAAAATTTCAACCTCCAAGCTCAATTCTTTCATGCTTTAAATTAAACAAAACATGTTGCGAAAACCTCTTTTTTGGATTCAGGGGGCTTCAAAACGTGTATATCCATCAAAATCAGGACATCGGATTTTTGACATGAAACCAATACTTTCTCTCTATATATCTTACATATATATGTAAGAGAAAGTATTAAATTAATATCATCTCTCTAATCCCGTCTCTAAGCTCTCTAGGAAGATGTCTAGCCAATGGATACTTTTGGCTGATACAGATAGTACATAATTCATAAATTTAAGAAAAAAAGGTTTATTTAATAAATAAGATTGCAGAGTTTTTAAAAAATATGGAACTGATCTTCATTCAATTTTCAGGAACACTCAATTTTTACTTTTTTTTTTTGTATAGTATTTTATTATAAGATTATATCTATGAATTGATCGATTCGACCCAATTGTTAATCTCCTGAACAATTAGCCGATGATTCTTTCAAAATTAGCTCCGTGGAGAAAATTAACTAGAATTAAAGTGTTCCAAATAAAATTCTCAAAAATAATCAAATGAAAAGCTTTTAGCTCCAAGTATATAATTTTTTACTAATTAGAAAATATTGAAATACATAAATCATGATCATGTGTTTTTTTTTTAGATGTAAATCAATATAATCAAGGAAACTTTTAGTAAAATTTGATTAATAATATTGAAATTATTGATCCCATATAAAATTTGTAATTATAGTAAATCTTGGCTGTTGGAGAATTGGATTGTCAAGGAATTAGCTGTACCCTCTCCTTGAAAATTCTATAGTAATTTGGGAGAAATGACGAAGGCAGACAACAAAAAACTGATGTGATGGTCGCACAGCACACAACATTCTCTTATCTTCGGTAATTGAAAGTTGTGGGGGGGGGGGTACCACACCATATTTTTTGTCTCGACAATTTCCACCAGTACATTAGAATTCAAGATGTAAAATTTGTATTTTGTTATCATGGCAATGAATTACAAGAATAAAAAGTGCTTTAAACAATTTTTAGAGAAAAATGAGAATATACATTTTAGAGAAGATTTATGAAATTTAATCAAAATCGTTAGAACGAAATTTGAGAAAATCGAAAAAAAAAAATTGGAAAAGTACATCAGTAAAGTATTAGTACTTTTTGGCTGTGTTTATTTAAAAGATAATTTTCTTCCCTCGGGATGCTACTTAACTTAAATATAAAATTTCAATCTTGTAGCTCATTTCCTACTTGCTTTATTTTGAACACAAACCGACAGAAAAGACCCACTTTTTTAAGAGGCCTCAAAACGTGAATTTTCATCAAAACCACGACATAAAATTTTTGACAGGAATGCGGCGGAATAGGTTTTTTTGCGACCGAAAGAAATAAAACAGGCCAGCCCGTCGCACGGTCTGACGCCTGTTGAAAATATAGAAGGAAAGGACAGACATATAAAGAACAGAAGGTCTCCCAGTCCCAGCTCGGGTAGCTCGTGGTCGCCATCCACGTACCCACAAGATGTGGGCCCCTGAGCATTGATAGATAAGAGAAAGTAAAAATACAAATTCAATTAACTCAGTTTCGTTTCGAACGCACTCACGCTCATCATTAGAACAGAAGAAAACTAGTTGAATAAAATTTTGAAAAGATAAATATATATATTATATCTATGATTGTTCGAGGGCAGGTCAATAAGTCTGTGACTTTTTAAATGAAACACAGGTTTTTGAATAAAAAATTATTTTATTTTTCAACGTAGTCTCCTTTGAGCTATATACACTTTGTTCAACGTTTCTCCAATTTTTTTATCCCTTCCAAAAAATAAGTGGGGGCATCAAAATTGAGATGATTTCATCGTTGGAGTCAAATCTCTTTCCGCCGAGCCATTTTTTCAGGTTTGGAAACAAGAAATAGTCACTCGGGGTTAAATCCGGAGAATAGGGCGGATGAGGAAGCAATTCGTATCCCAATTTTTGCCATGGAAACTGCACATGTGTGCACCCTTGCATCGTCCTGCATTGTCTTCTCAAATCACGAGGTAGTCTGCTATTAATGGATGTCAAACAAAAACTAAAAGACCCAGCTGGTTCAAATTTCGACAGGAGTCAGCTGATAGTTGCCTGCTGACAGGAGCAGTGTTGCCATTTCAGTTAAGAGGCGGGAAATTCAAAAAGTCACGGACTTATTGACCTGCCCTCGTAAATATCTTTAAAAAAAAAATTATTCATATAAACATGATATATTGACTATATAAGTGGTATAAGTTGTTTCCAACTTCGCTTATGGCTCTTCTTTTGTAAGTATGCTTGTTATGTAATATTATACAGTATTTTAAATGTATTAATATGTAAATAATTTCATTTTGGAGTTTTAGGCTTTCACAGTTGTTATCATCGATAAAAGAATTTGATTTTCGGTTTATTTGTGGATTATTTATAAAAATTACAACGTTTCGGCCACTCATTCTATGGCCTTCTTCAGTTAAGATTACAAAGGTTGTCAGAGATGTCACAGCCTTTGTGATATCAATTGAATTGTACCTGAAAAAGGGCATAGAATGAGTGGCCAAAACGTTGTAATTTTTACAAATAAACCACATTTAAACAGAAAATCGTTAATAAATTTTATTGTCCTGATTATGAGCGCAAGAAGAGTTCGAAACGTCGATAGATATAATTAAATTTGTATCTTTTATTGACTGCCTTTCGTCATTTCTCCTAGAATATTTGAATTATAATAGAATAGATTAAATGCACAAAATTTCAATTTTTGGAAAAGAAAAATAAAATAATTTTTTTTTCAAAATTTTTTAATTGGTTCCTTTTCCCTAAGCGTTTTAAATTTTATTTAAAATTATTTTAAATAAATTTTTGAATTTAACCCAGATAGCACAGTACGTCTTATGTACGTACATAAGACGCACAATTCGTCTTATGTACGTACATAAGACGAACTGTGCTATCTAAGAAGTAGAATATTGAAATTTTTGAATTTTATTTTATTATTCGAATTGGTAATTATATTTTACAAAATTTTATTGAGAAATTAAATACAATTACTCGTATTGTTTAGTATCTTGAAATACTTATTTATTCTTTTTTTTTTTTCAAAATAATTATCATATCATATTTCGTTCGTTTTTTTTTAAAGTGATGTTCATAATTTCACCTTGAGAGTAATTATATATTCATATCGAAGAGTTTATTTGCATTTATTGTGGTGACTCAGTTCGAAAATGCGCTTAGGACAAGAATGAATCAACTTTAAAAATGGTATTCTCCCACAGAAGTTTCTAATTGTCTTTAAAAAGAGAACCGGTACAGTAATAAATATATCAAGTATGTTGCGTAGAGGAAGGATATAAAAGAACATTTTTTTTTTTTTAATTATTCGCTAAAAAGATAAAAGAAATGTTAATTAAGAAAAAAATAAGAGTCTTAAGATAATAAAATTTTGAAAAGGAATGAAAGGATTCAAAGAGGTTGCCAAATAAATCACAAAAGATTTCAAAATAAATTCTGCTCCACGATAATAATAATAATAATAATAACATTCTTATAGTAATTTTAATATAAAAATACTTAAGATGACAGTGATTGAATTTTATATTAATGATAAATGAGTAAATTTTTTTTTTAAAATGATTTCCTTTGTTAGAGTTAACAATTATTTCCACTTTTCTCTTCAGGTTAATCAACAAAAATTCCCTCGTCGCGAATAAATAAAAGGAGGAAGTTAACGTCAGACAAAGATTTGTTTAATGAAAAAATATTTTCTTCGAAGAGAAACAAATTTATCAAACAGTTATATATATATTTTTTTTTTTTTAATTTTATTTGAAATTGAATAAATAATCAAAGATTTGTTTGTATATATATTATTTATATTTAAGACAGTGCGTTCACTTCATCCTGTATGATTAAAATTCCTGAGATATTTGAGAGAAAGGTATTTTTTATTAATTAAAATAATTTTTTTTTTTTTAAATAATTTATTTGTTTATAAATATAAAGTGAATTTTTCAAAGATAAGATGATGTTGTCATTTATCGTTTCGTCATCTGCGATCTCCTTAAGAGAGAGAATTAACCTGTTTTTTGTTTAAATAAGAATGCAATTGACACAATACCTGATTAGTAGAGGTGATGGCGATGAGAAATGGTGCTTAGAACACAAAGGAAAGGTTCACTGAAACTCACTGAGAAGACACAAGATTGCAGGTGAGATAAGAGTTAAAGAACGTTTGACACTCTGCTTGAGTATCTGAACACCGACTGACTGACTCATTCGTAGCTGCCTAGGAGACGCGCACCCGCCATCGGCTCCTATCGCGCCTGCGCGAACATTCCGTCAACTATACAGAGGTGGAAGGAGTTAGACTATAGGTCCTCTTGACTCCCTCCCCACCACACGTGCATTGCATACTAGCCGCCTGGGTGCATTCTATAGTCCAAAAATTAAAAAAATCTGAAATACTACATCAGTAAAGTGTACAAATTTCAGGGCAAAATGAGAATATACATTTTAAAGAGGATCTAAAAAATAATTGATTTATAAATTTTAATCAAAATCGTTTGAGAAATTGGAAAAAAGCTGAGAAAGTACTTCAGTTAAGTACTTTTTGGTCGATATGGCCAATATCTATATTTTTGTTTAAAAAAGTGCGTCTCATAAATAAAATAAATTTAAAAAAAAAAATGAAATATATTAATATATATATATGCATTTTTTTTAAATAGAACTTTTGTTTTTGAGAGGGCCGAGTCCCTCGGGGCTCAGGTATATCCGGTATTTTAAAAAATATTTTTGTGTATATTTAAAAACCAGACCGGGCTCCCCCTCTCCGAAAAAAATTTCTATATACGCCCATTGCTCAAAACATAAATATCAATCAAAATCTCGTCGAATTTTTGACATGATCGCAATACTTTCTACATATTACATATATAGGTAAGAGAAAGTAAAAATCGTATGAATAGGGGAGTTAGAGGTCAGAAACACTTGTCTTCATATTTTTTTTTAAGGTGTTTTTCGACATCTGAGGCCATTTAGGCCCCGTCTCTATTTATTTCAATTGATTGATATCCAATTCAATCGCCTGGGATGAACCCTTGAACTTTGGCACCAGAAACCCCTTGTCTTCAAGATCTTCAAGATATATAATAAATATGAGCAAGATATATTAATATATTAAATATGGTGACCGTTCAACTTTAACAATAATAAAAACTTCAATTTGACGATACAAGTTTCATTTTTTTTTTAATTAAATAAAATTAACAAGTTTTCTTTTATTTTTCAAAATGACCAAATAACTACATGATAATGGTTAAAATTAAAAAAAAAAAAAAAAAAAAAAAAGAATAAAAATATTCATATAGGGACTATTTATTTATATATTTATTGATTTATTTAAATATATATTTATTTATTTATGTATTTGAGAATGTCTCGATTGATGACTGTGAAAGCTGGCCAAATGGACATTATTAGTTAGAAGCCATTCAAGAAGAAAATCAATCAGATTAAAGTTATTAATATTAAAATAACAATTTTATATAAATTTAGAGGTATTTGCCATTTATTATATTCCTTTTTTATTCAGTTAAAAACCTAAAAATAAATGTTTTGTTATTATTCATTCATTCATTTATTTAGATCTTTTTAAATCAAGCTTTCATTCACAGAAAACGTCAGAAACAGGTGCAGGTTAATGGATAACATATGGACGTAGAGAAGGGGAGAGAGAAATGAGGGATCAAGTTCCTCCATTGATAAAGTTTTTTTTTTATGATTGACGCAGACAATAGTATATGAAATCTAAATTTACCATAAGCAAATGAGAATAAAATAAGAGAAGAAGATATAAAGGTCTTTGGTCGGGCAAATCGTGGTCTTTATCCACGTACTCATGGGGTGTGAATTTATGATAATAAGACAGAAAAATTTATTTACTTATTAAAATCCAAAGATGAATTCATGTAAGGGTATATACATTGGAATTGGGGGGGAGGGCAATGTACCCTTGCCCCCCCCCCTGGCATCCTATAGAAGGGTTCAGGGGGGCAATATGTCTTAAAAAAGATACATTTTTAAAAATAAAATTTTTCAAATTAAAAGAATAAGAATCATTTTTTTTCCAAAATATTTTATATAGACCATATTGTATTTCTAATTTTTAAAAACATTTTATATGGGATTAAAATAATAAAATTTAGATAACATGAAAACTTGAGATTATTTATTTCCTTCAAATAGTATAAATATAGCCTAAAAAATTGTTTGATAAAATCACTAGCAAAAATTTGATAAAATTAAAATTTTTTAAAAGTTTTGCTAGTGATTTTATCAAACAATGTTTTTAGGCTATAAGAATATTTGGAAAAATCTTAATAAAAACAAAATTATAAAAAGAGAGAGAGGGGCAACCAACGGTTAAAAATAAAATAGTGACGTTTCGAGGTCCTGTCCTGATGATAAGCGCGACCGGAGCTCGAAAAGTCGCAAAAAAAAAGTTTATTTCATCCTTGGCTGCCACTTCATCCTCTTTCTCTATATAATATTCTAACCATCAACAGCCAAGTAAAGTTATAAACAAAGACGAATAAATGAATAGTTTAAAATGATCATGGTGCGCATAAATTAGTTCGCGTTTAATTGCTGGAAGATAGGCAACCAAAATAATCAACTATCTATTTGCTTCAGTTAAAAATTGAAAAAAGGTGTACTTCTTAATTCAGATATTAAGATAATCGTATTTCTATTAATTTTGAGAAAATCGAAAAAACTGAAAAGTAGTTCAATAAAGTATGAGCACTTTTTGCCCGATTTGTATGTTTTAGTTCATAAGTTCGGGAAGCCTTTTGTTAATTTTCGAATAAAACCTTTCATTTTTATTTTATTTTACCTATAGGCCTAAATGGTGAGAAAGTATTGCGATCATGTCAAAAATTCAATATCGAGATTTTGATTGAAATACGTTTTGAGGTCCCCTGAGTTCAAAAAAGTGGGTCCGGCAAAATGGTTTGTCTATCAGTGTGTGATGATTTGAGGCATCAAGAATATGAGCTACGAGATTGAAATTTTATATTTAAGTTCAGTAAAGTATGAGCACTTTTTGCCCGATTTGTATCCTCCCGGACAGGTAAATAAGCTTCTGAACAAAATTGACCAAAAAGTACTAGTACTTTGCTGAAGTATTTTTTCAGTTTTTCTCAACGATTTTGATTAAAATTCATAAATAAAATATTTTTTACATATCCTTTAAAAAGGATACCAGTAAAATTTTTCTTGAAAATTGTTTGAAGTCAAGGGCGGATACAAGGGGGAGGGGGTAAAGGGGATAACCCCCCCCCCGACATTTGAAAAAAATATCTTTTTTTCGAAAAAAAATTTATTTTTAATGTAAAATTTTAAAAATGAATACTTAAAAATTTGATTTGTATTTATATTCTGGCCAACAAGTACAGAATGCGCCTTTAAATTACCGAAATTAAGAAAAAAATAGTGTGCTGTGCGACGAGACACACCAGATTACCCCCCCCCCCCGAAAAACACCTCTGGATCCGCCCTTGTTTGAAGTACACTTTATTGATGTGGTATTTCAGATTTTTCAAATTCATTTTTCGGTTTTTCCTTTCATAGAGTCTATGTTAAATCCCTATGGGAATTGCATGTTAATTTAGATTCAAAAGGGGGTTCCCTTTTGAACTTTTTACACGTTAAAAAAAAAAATTTCAAAATATCCAAATATGAGATTAAAATTTTGAAAAATAACCATAGTTTATTTCAAGCAGTCAACATTTAAAATACACAGAGTCCATGGAAATTTTGAATCAATTGACTTTTTTTACTTTTTAATTACGAAACGCAAGTGGTCAAGTTTGGAACTAAGATGCAATGGGAAACTAAATATATCTCGACACAAAAAAATCTGCTGTGCGTTAAGTCACACCAGATTTTTTCATATATTAATAGTACAATTTTGTCATAAAATGACTTCGATAAAAAAGTACTATTTGTAAATGTATATTACATTTTCATTTGTAACGATATTTTAAAATCTGACCAAGAAATAAAAGAGCTCTGGTAAATTTTTTTCGATATTTCTCAAAATGATTCTTATATTTTTCTTTATTTTAGAGCCTATTTTTTTGCATAGTTCGATAATTAATAAATGATAAAAGAAATTTTTAAAACTTTCATATGTGTGGTATGTAGTATATATAAGTTGGCCATCGATTTGGGTTTGCTGTAGGCGGAAACTTGAATTTGTATAATAGAGAAGGGATAGGTTCAAAAAAAAAAAAAAAAAAAAAAAAACTTGAAATAAAATTGTAGCTGAAAGCAGATGAATTTATAATTCAGGTCGCTCATCCTCACTTTCTATTAGCAGGCATTCCTTCCTCAAGAGTTGTCCCCTCCCTGCTGGTGGGACTATCGGAACATAATTTGATAATAAAAGATATTTTTTTTTTTATTAAAAAATATTCTTTAATGAGATGACATTAAAATAAATCTTAGAAAATGTTATATGTATAATAATGTTTAATCATGCTATATGCATTAGTGCTTTGGTCAATTGTTTTGCCTACTTTACAGGATCTAATTGATGCGCCCCATGGTAGAGAAAGTATTAACAGACAACCAGTGACGTCATTTCAGGTTTTGCTTAGAGCGGGCAAAAAAAAATTCTTTTTTTTTGTCTCTCCCCACATACCAGAGGGCCCAAACTTATACCGTTGATAGATATTTTAGATTCTTACACATTAATATTTAAAAAATTTGGTGTGACTGGCGCACAGCATTAAGTTGTGCACCGTGCTTGTTACACAAGATTTTTTGTGTCGAGATATATTTAGTTTTCCCTAGCATCTTAGTTTCAAACTTGACCACTTGCATTTCATAAGTAAAAAGTAAATTGATTCACAATTTCCATAGGCTCTGTGTATTTAAAATGTTAACTGCTATTTTTCAAAATTTTAATCTCATATTTGGATATTTTACCTAAATAAAAAAAACTTTTTAAATGTGTAAAAAGTTCCAAAGGGAACCCCCTTTTGATTCGAAATTATCATGGCATTCCCCATAGGGATTTAATATTGCCTCTATGGAAGGAAAAGCCGGAAGTAAGAGAAAATAGTTTTTGAGATATTTGATAATATACACACTGAATTTTTAAAAAATTTATTCAAGCAGGTATATCATTACAAGGTGTAGTTTAATAGTAGTAGGGAGTTATGTGTTGCACATATCAAATCTTTTTATTAATATATTTTTTTTTGCAAAATCAAGGGGGGGGGTGCTCATTAAATGATGTCTCTGATGGCAACGTTTGTTTCTGTATCGGTTTTTTTTAACTTTATCAAATAATTATATCAATTGTTATTCAATCAATATTAATATATTATTAAATAATATTGTAGTTTTGTAAATTAATAATTAATGAAAAAAAATAAATAACAAAAAAAACCAAAAAGAAGAAAGTAATTATTATATTTTTATCATCTAAACAGAATAATTGGTTATAAAGAGTAGTTGCTTATAAATATTACATTTTAGAATTAAATATTTATTAATTCATATATCCGAAAAATAAGGGTATGCCGTCGGGAGTCGAACCACGGATCCTCCGATTTGTACTCAGAGTGTCCCAAATCGGAGGATCCGTGGTTCGACTCCCGGCGGCACACCCTTATTTTTCGGATATATGAATTAATAAATATTTAATTGTATAAATTTCGCGGCTCATATACGCGATATATATAATATCTTAAATATTATATATAATTTCTTATTTATTAATTACATTTTAGTATTTAAACCTAATTATTATTTCTTAAGTCTTTAGTAAAATCC
This sequence comes from Euborellia annulipes, assembly GCA_023213315.1. Lineage (NCBI taxonomy): Eukaryota > Metazoa > Arthropoda > Insecta > Dermaptera > Anisolabididae > Euborellia > Euborellia annulipes. The sequence goes on from JAKCPI010030515.1 coordinate 15,647, forward strand.
TTTTCATTTGATCAGGGAAAGTTGTATTTCTTGCCCTTTTCTCGTGTCGAAATAAAAAATTTGAGATGTGACAGATGGGAGAGGAAAATCGACGAGTTGGAAGATAGTCTTCAGATTTAAAAATTCCAATCTTAGCTCGACTAACTCGTGGTTATAAATCACGAAATGTTTGAGCCTGATCTGCTGAGTATTATTTCATTTTGAAAAGTTTTTAATTAATATTGCATTCAGTCAGGTTTTCAGATAATAGATGTTATGAGTCAAATGTCTCCAAAGAAATTAGAAAAGATATCAGAATAAAGTAAATAGAACATTCCTTTAGATAATATTAAGAAATTTGTTATTATTAAACGATTTTATTTAACTTGGTTTGTCTATTGTTCCGCCTAGAGAATATTCTGTAATTTTGTATATAATATCAATTCCAAAGACAGTGAATTAAAAAAAAAAAAAAAAAATGAGAGGAAACTCGACACGTTTACAAGAACACGAAAAATGATAATTAACTTTAGCAAAAGAGATATTTGTGTAAAGAATTGTTTTAAGTGGTTCAGTTTCTAAGTGCAAAAATTAAAAAATTAAAAAATTCGCATAAATGTACTAAAAAATAAAAAAATCTGATGTGACTTGAAGCACATCACACAACTTTCTCTTGTCTTCTGGTAATCGAAAGTTGTGTAATGTGCTGTCACACCAGATTTTTTGTATCGATTCCCATAACACTTTAGTTACAAACTTGACTAATTTTGAGAAAAAGTACTTGAGTACTAGTAATTTTTGGCCGATTTTGTTCAAAAGCTTATTTTAACTGTCTGGGAGTATACCTAACTTAAATATAAAATTTCAACCTCGTAGGGGGGGGGGGGGGACTCATTTTCTTCATGCCTTAAACCATCACAGACAGACAGACAGACCAATTTTCGGGACGCACTTTTTTGGACTCAAAACGTGTATTTCCATCAAAATCTCGACATCGAATTTTTAACATGATCGCAATACTTTCTCACTATATATTACGGTAAGAGAAAGTAAAAAGTGAAATTTGAAACACCGTATTTTTTTTTTTTTAATTTATACAGTAGGCCTATATATAAATAAACATTTTATTTTTTTTTTTGTGAAAATTATTTGTTGTTTAATATGCGAATCGGTTGAATGTTTAAATCGAATCGAAAGAGAGTTTATACAAGTCACAGACCCTGTCTGTGTGAAGAAATCCCCACCCTTGCCTCTTGCATACATTCGATCAAGAGACTATATCAGGGCTTTCCAAACGTCTAGTTCTTTTTCCAGTGGTGGGGGAACTCAGAAACCAGACAGGCCCGGAGGGGGAAGATCATTTTGGTATGTTTATAATATTTTTAATAAAACTTCCATTTTTAATTCTCTTTTTGTATAATTTCTCAACCTCAATAAAACGAATTCAAGCCATCAAGTCGTCAGATATGAGCTCGTTTTTTGTGATTTAAAGTTTTTTCACAAAGGAAAAACATTAATTAAATAAAATATTAATTTTTAATATAAAATAAAGCGAAATATTTGCGCGAACTTTATTTGGATTATTAATTAAACATTTAATTAATATTTATTATGAACACTTTTTTGTGTTAATAAATATTAATTATGTGTTTAATTATTATTATATATTCAAGTAGTATAATATTAAATTTATTAATAAAAAAATATCACAATAATCACATCATTACTGATTTATTTGTGTCGACTCAATTTTTCTTTCTCATAGTCAATCCGGACATACAGCGAAATTTAATGTAAAAGCACCTTTTTTCTCTCAGGGAAAAAAAATTATCTGATAAAAAGGATAAGGACTCTTGGAAATGTTAAAATCTTATGATAAGTTAAGAAAGAATTGATGGAATGGGATGTTTCCGTGATTGTTATCTTTTATTGTTTTCTCTATAGACATTAGTGTATAAAATTTTTCATTTATCTATGACTAATTTTATGATAAAAATAAATCTAATCTCCTTCCTATTCCTCTATCTTGAACTTTCTGAAATGGCATTTATGCGCAGAGGCAAATTAAAAAATTTATTTAGATGTATTCAACTTGGAAATATTTATTTGATTGGTTTAAATCAATCAAAGAGGCGCGTCATCAGATAAACTGAGGTTTTGTAAAATTAGACGTGAGTTCGAAACCGGCTTGTCGAAAAAATCCAACTAATTCAATCGAGCGTCTCTCTACTGGACCAATAGGGATATATTCCCCTCCAGTTATAAGGGTCAAGGTTCTGAGAAATGGGCATGAACCATTACTAGATTAATACTCCCCTCGAGAGTGAAACGGGGAGCATGAAACATCAAAATGTTTATTGTGGAAATCAGCAGGAAATTCTATTTAGATATGATATACAGTATAATATATAAATATATATGTAGTAGTGTATATGAGGTGGTGGCACCTTAAGAAGGGTTTTTTTATTATTATTAGTATTTTCGGCATCTTAGGCTATAGTGACTTTCACTTTCTTTGATTATAATTGGAAATGGCTGTTGAATAACTATATTCAGGAGATGATGAAGAGGCAGCCAACAAAAAAAAAATTCATTTTTTTTTTTGACAGAGAAAATTGTAAATCGAATTTTTTTTTTTCGCTGCCTCTTCATCATCTCCTGAATATTCTGTATTTTTATTTTAGTACATAGGTATTTTGTAGCTAAATTAAACAGTTTCGGGGAGATATTGCGTTTCCGTGTTGTAATCGTCTCTTGCCTGTTGAAATCGTCCAAAAATCGCTATACACCAATGAAAAACTTAATTCAATACAATAAATCATCTAATTTTTTTTTAATATAATTAATACAATATGAATTGTGTCTTTATTTTTATAATAAGAAAATGAAATATTCAGATGATGAAGAGGCAGCCAACAAAAAACAAAATTTCGATTTTAAATTTTCTCTGTCGAAAAAAAAATTGAAATTTTGTTTTTTGTTGGCTGCCTCTTCATCATCTGAATATTTCACTTTCTCGTTATAAATATAAAGGCACAATTCATATTGTATTAATTATTTTAAAAAAATTAGGTGATTTATTGTATTGAATTAAGTTTTTCATAGTAGTATAGCGATTTTTGGACAAATGCAACAGGCAAGAGACGATTACAACACAGAAACGCATTGGGTTCTTCGATGAAACATATGATGATTTTCAGATTTTTGCAAATATCTCCGAAACTGTTTAATTTAGCTACAAAATACTTATGGACTAAAATAAAGTAAATGAAATTTTCTATAAAATTGATCTCATTAAATTTTTTTCTAGCGTCAATAGTTTTCGAGATAAAGAGGGAGATAAAATGGAGTTTGGTTAAAATGAAACATTTTGAAATAGCTCTTAATTGAATAGTAGGAATTAGTTGGAAAAAGATTTTTAAGAAGAAGAATTACCATATTTTAAGAATATATAGCCGAACAATACCCGACACTAAAACAAAAAGCCTCTCAAAATTATTGTTTTCGTGAAAAATAACTTTTTTTTCAAGGGTAACAAAAATAAATGTTTTTTTTTTATTATAATACTTAGACTTTAAAAAAAAAAGTTACTTTTCAGTTCAAAATCCAAAAGGTAAAATTTACCTTTTCACAACAGAACACAAAATAATAAATAATTAAATATTGAATTTTAAAGCACAAATATCGAGAATCCACAAGCAATGCCTGAATTTCGACTGACTCTATTGGGGGGGGGGGGAGGGGTTAAATGAAAATAATGGTTTGGACTGGTTTTTAAAAAATATTTTATATTCTTCAAAATTTTTTCATTTGGATTTAATCACCCGGATCGTCAAACTCCCACCTTACCCCTCAAAATACTTTGGCTACGTACTGTAATAATAATACCCTTTCTCTTTGTGAATTAATTATTGCTTTTAAAAAAAAATATGCAAATTTTTGTGTTTTTCAGACTAGAAAATTTCTATAAAATTTTTGTTTTTAGACTCTGATAAAAAATACATGATTTGAATTTATTGTATGTGACATTAATGTTTATGAAAATTATTTTTGTTTGTTTAATATTATAGACATTTGTTTTAAATAAAAGTAAAAAGTATCTCACCAATATTCATATAACTACATGTGGCGGATTGTTTATATCTAACTTTATTTAAATTTTCCTTAAAAAATTTGAGGCTTGAATAAGCTAAAAGAAGGCGTTTATACTTTAGAATGTGGGATTGTACAATTATTTATTTAAATTTCTCAATGAGTGGAAGATTTATTTGTCTATGGCCAAGTTAGTGGTGGCTCAATAAAACAATATATGGTATATTATATAGATTTTATTTTTGGCAGCAACTGCAGCTAACAGTTTCGATGGTTCCCTCCATCATCTTCAGGCCTAAAAATAATAATACAAACAATGTACATTAATTTTATTTTTTCTTTCTTTAGGAACTAGTTTTTAACATAGGTTACATGTATATATATATTTTTTGTGAGCTTTCTTAATAAAGAATTTGTTATTATAATTGTTTGTTACTTATATTAGAGTCATATATTTCTAATCATATTTTTGTTATAATTACCAAATAAAATCCTGTATCCCTTTTTTTTTTTTTTTTGTATATTTTGACTTTTACCATACACGGAATATCGTGTCTGATTTGTGATGCTTAATTTTTATAGACAATAATTTTATCAAGAGACAGTTTTTGTTGTTTTCTGTAAAGTACAACGAAGAAAATTAACAATGAATATACATATATTTTTATTTTTATAACTTGACATTAGGAAAATTAATTTCCAAGTAAAATAATTTTATAAAAGATTACTTTGATACTAAATCACATGATATCAATACAAACCTATCCATATATGTTATATATGTATATTCATTGTTAATTTTCTTCGTTGTACTTTACAGAAAACAACAAAAACTGTCTCTTGATAAAATTATTGTCTATAAAAATTAAGCATCACAAATCAGACACGATATTCCGTGTATGGTAAAAGTCAAAATATACAAAAAAAAAAAAAAAAAAAAAGGGATACAGGATTTTATTTGGTAATTATAACAAAAATATGATTAGAAATATATGACTCTAATATAAGTAACAAACAATTATAATAACAAATTCTTTATTAAGAAAGCTCACAAAAAATATATATATACATGTAACCTATGTTAAAAACTAGTTCCTAAAGAAAGAAAAAATAAAATTAATGTACATTGTTTGTATTATTATTTTTAGGCCTGAAGATGATGGAGGGAACCATCGAAACTGTTAGCTGCAGTTGCTGCCAAAAATAAAATCTATATAATATACCATATATTGTTTTATTGAGCCACCACTAACTTGGCCATAGACAAATAAATCTTCCACTCATTGAGAAGTTTATACTTTAAATAGTATTTCCTTTTAAATACCCATTACTTAAATCTTTGTATGGTTGAATTCATGACTAACCACCCAGAAAACGTGCCAAATCCACAAAATTTGCGAATCGTTCGTAGGTCGATATGAAAAGCTATTAAAATTCTTTTTGCGTTAAGTAATAAATAATTTTTTCAAGTACATTCGTAAATGTTTAATTACTCTAAAAAATAAAAAAATTTTTTTTATTATTCAAATTTCTATTAACAGAATTTATTTATAATTAAAGTGCTATTATATTAATATATATATATGGATGAGTAATTCATAATAATAAAAACTTAAAGGTACTGTTAATCAGCATAAAACAAAAAAAAATAATAGATTGAACTATAGTGAAGATATTTAAATTTATAGTGTAATGATTTTTTTGTGGGGGGGGGGGAGTAGTAAATTATAATTAAAAATTTTAATTAATTTTGATCTGGCGAGCACATAACTGCAAAGTACTTTTTTCCTAAAGTTATAATATTATTTAATTTTTACAAAAAAAAACACATTTAATAAAAATAAAAAAGAAATTCAATTCAAACAACTTTTACTAATAGTTTTATTTTTTTTAGTTTAATAATTATTAAAGACTGTATAATATAATATTAATGTTTTACGTATTCAAAAGCATAAATAAGACGCGACTAATTAGTAGTTGTATTAATAGTCGTGAGATTATTTTTATTTATGCCTCTAATACTAAATAAATAAAAGAGATGTGAATAATTGAAGTTTAATTTTTATTATTTTTTAAATATGTGATGTTTAATATAAAACCTTTTAAAAGGTTTGAACGACCCGGACTATTAAGCAAATGAATAAATTTTGATGAATATAAAATATTTTATATAATTTCTAACAGCATTTGAAATTTTGAAAAATCTGGTGTGACTGGTCGCACCAGATTTTTCTGGCCGAGATATATTTAGTTTCCCATAGAACATTAGTTCTAAACTTGACCACTTGCATTTCATAAGTAAAATTCTGAAATACATCAGAAAAGTACTTCAAACAATTTTCACGAAAACTTTTCTTGAAACACTTTTTAAAGAGCATCTAAAAATAAATGATTTTTGAATTTTAATCAAAATAGTTGAAATGAATTTTGAGAAAATGGCAAAAAACTGAAAAATTATATCAGTAAAGTACTAGTACTTTTTGGCCAATTTTGTTCAAAAGCTTATGTTGAGTGTCAAGGAAGGTAGCTAACTTAAATATAAAATTTCAATCCGGTAGCTCAATTGCTTCATGCTTAAAATCGCTACACACAGAGACAGACAGACCAATTTGCAGTGCTAACTTTTTTGGACTCAAAACATGTATATCCTTCAAAATCTCGACATGATCCCAAAACTTTCTATATATTTCATATATAGCTTCACATATTTTTTAAATTGTAGGGGAAGGGAGGGGAGAGTTAGAGTAAATTAGGAAATTCATTTTTTTATATAATTAATTAAAAAATGTTCGGCCGAAATTTATCAATTTTAATATGGGAACCATTGAAAAAGAAGTCTGTCCGGTGGAAACTAAGTAGGATTAAAATTTCAAATATTCGTGTGAGTGTTGTAAATGTTTTCAGATAGGAAAAGGTAGAAAAAAAGTTTAGAATATTCAGGAGAGGTAGAGAAAGAGAAGAGAGAGTAGGAGAAGAGGTTAAGGAGAAAGAGGAGTGGATGGGCAGCCCTGGACTATGATGTAGCAGCAGGCTTAAAGCTACGTCACCTGGCCAAAGAGTGGGGGGAGAGAGAACTTGTTTCTTTGCTAGCATCTAGAAAACAAAATCCTTATTTATCCGAGTTGGCAACTTAGGTCATCACACAAAAGCTTCTCAGAGAGAGGATTGAAAGGTGGAGCTCGCACCCAAGGCGGGTGGGAGGCCCTATCTGGGGGCATTATTATCTTTATATAAACAAAAAATTTTTTATCACTTTTCCGAAATAGAAAAATTATTCATCTTCTTCCTGTAATTTTTTTTTTCATGTAATTTGTTTATAGTTTTTCCTGAGGCCGGCAATCTTTTGAAAAAAATCTTGACATGATTGCAATACTTTCTCATTTATTAATGTTATGCAATGGTGTGTCAAACAAACATCGAGTTTGAAAAAATCAACAATAAAGTTTTTGTTTACATTGGATTTATATAATTTTCTTGTCAATTGTGAAGTAACATTAAATATAAATTTTTTAGGACATATTTCGTGAAAAATACTATTAATTAAAGCATTTGAAACAATATTCCGTGAAACTCATTTTTGAATTTTTTGGTTTTGAACACATTGAAAGGGTCGATATATTACAATTATTAAGTAAAAATAAATTTACTTTCACATATTAATAATAATTTTTTATAAATTGTTTGGATTCTAATTAAAAAATTGAATGAATTCCGAAATGTTTCAAGACATCACACAAAGACCACAGTACCGCACTCGGCTATTTGAAGGGTACCTGCAGTATCTTTTTTGCCTTTTTTTAATTAATAAATAATTTAGTTCCGGGATGACCGAGCTGGACCTCGTTTTTTTTTTTTTTTTTTTTTTTATTTATGAGAAAATTGAAAAAAAAAAAAACTAAAAAATTACATCACTAAAGTATTAGTACTCGAAGTTTTCCAATGACAAGACCTAACGCCCTTGCTTTGTATACCGCTAATAGAAAATATTTAAAATTTTAAGGAAATTGTTAAAAAGAATTTCCAGAAAATTGGAAAATACTAAAAAAGTACATCAGTAAGGTACTAGTACTCGAAGTTCCCCAAGGCAAGACCTAACGCACTTTATCTTGTTTACCGGGAAAAGTATATATTTAAAATTTTAAAGAAATCGTTAGAGAGAATTTCGAGAAAATTGAAAAAAAAAAAAAACTAAAAAAGTACATCAGCAAAGTACTAGTACTCGAATTTTCCCAAAGACAAGAGTTACCAGAAATAGGTTATATTTAAAATTTGAGTTAGATCCGCTTTCAAGATATGTGCCTACATATAAACAAACAAATAAACGTACTTTGCTCGTTTAATAGTATAAGATTAATTATAAATTATTTTTTGTCCTTAATAAATATTTATTGTACATTTAATGAAAAATCAGATGCAATAAATATTATAGAATTAAGCTATACAAGGTGGGTTTAAAATAATTAAACCGGAATATCTAAAAGTAAAATTATTATATTTATAAACGCCATTAAAAGAGAGGTAAGAGAAAATTTTTTATATAGCCTATAAATTAAAAATACAAATATTTCAAAAAAAAGAAATTGGACTCATTTACAGGTCTATTCTAAAAACAGACGTTAAAATTTAAAATAAACAAATATGTGTTAAAAAGTAATGTAGAAAACAATCAGCGTTAAAAAAATGCTATTCTCTAAACAAAGTTTTAACAGCGACGTTAACATGTTGCTTTTATTTCAAAGCTATCAAAATCATAACCTTACTTATTAGGTTAAGGACGCCATTTTTATTTTAAACACGACGTTAAAATATTAAAGGCACCCCCTAGACATGGCATTAATTTTTAACACTATTTACTAAATGTTAACGCTTTGGCTTTAAATTTTTGTTTACAGAATAGCTATTTGAGGCAAGGAAGTGATTTGGAATAGAATTTTTTAACCCTGATTACTTTTTAACACCTATTTGTTTATTTTAAATTTTAACGTCTGTTTTTAGAGAATAGACGCTATTTTTATCGACCTAATTTTCATTTAATAAGTTATTTATTTTTTATTTATCCAACTAATGAGAAATTTTCATAATAATAGTTATTGTAATTTTGTGGTTTGTGATAAATTTTCTTGAGTTTTAGATATTTTTTTATGTTCAAACGACCGGTCTAATTTTTTTTTTTCATTTATGATTGAACTTGATTTTATATCGGAATATCTTGAAGCGGAGATAAAACTCTTATTACATGATCTCAGGGTCTGTAATTCTTTAAATTACATTATGTTGACTACTAATTAATTTATCAATAGCCAAAAAAAGATTTCATAAAACAAAATTATTTATTATTGCTAGTTTGATTTCAATTATATTCATGATCTTCCTTTTAAAAAGATACAAAAGTTTTATTATTTACAGAGTTGAGAGATATTTTATTGATTTAGTTATTTAAATTTACTATTATATGATATTTCTTATTATTAAGGAAAATATTTACATAAATCGTATAGAAATCATTTATTCATTGAGTAGTTGCACTTACGTACGTCATTCCTTATTTCTATTGGGAGATGCGTCATTCAGCATCGTTTAATATAAAACCATAGATATACGTAAATAAATTCAATGAGTAGTGGTTGAATGATTCATATTCTAAACTTTTAAATGATAATTCTTCAATTTGCCTGAAATTCTAAACGCAGATGCATTGAGTTATAAAATAATTGTATTATATAATTAATTAATTAAAGTTAATCCGTTCTTTATTATTCATAACAAACTAGCCTAGAAAATTGCTAGGCAGCTTATAAAGACGCCTTACATATACGCAACTAAAATGAAGGCCTGTATGTTGGGTTGCATATTGTGAAAATTGCAGGATTAAAAATTAACAAATTAATTATCACCATTTGAATATAAAAATAAAAAGATCAAATTAATAAATATTAATTATATCCATTTTCTTTATCACATGATATATATAATTTCTTATTTATTAAATAAAAAGACTTTGTTTTTCCAAATTATTGTATTTTTTTTTTTAAATGGGAGAAATTAACGATTAGCAAAACATCTGTTGATTGTACTGAAGATGATTCTATATCACTGGAATCGAAATATTTACAAATATAAACGGATAACACGCAAAAGTATTTATTTGTTGACCGATGTCCTTATAATAAAATTGATCATCCTTATGGCCATCTACATTCATCAAAACGCATTTTTATATTGTTTACTTTCTCTTAACTATAAATTTCATGTCAAAAATTCGATGTCGAGATTTTGATGGAAATAAACGTTTTGAAGTCCACTGAGTACAAAAAGTGGGTCCAGCAAAATGGTCTTTCTCTGTGTGTGTGTGTGTTCAATTTAAAGCATGATGGCTTAGAAGGTCCTCTTTAAGCATAAAAAATTTCGTTTCAAAATTCCAACGGGAAGTTGCCCAAATAGAGCGTGACATACAGACGGACAGATATTAGCGAATTATATAAATATATATTTTTTTTCTCCTGTCATTACACAATTAAATATTTTCATTTTAATATTAAGCTATACCCCCCCCCCCCCCCCTCCTTCATTGAGTTGGCCGGCGTACAAATTTTTTTCGTAACAGGAGGAATGGTTGCCATGGTAACAAAATTCAAATATTTTCCCATGTT
>JAKCPI010030516.1:0-15446 GCA_023213315.1 Euborellia annulipes
TATTTGTGAGTGCAGCAGATTTAATGATTTGGTTCGGCGGACTTCGCTCCAGCTAGCCAGGGGGCCTTCGCTCCCCCTCCCTGGAGCCCCAGCCAGCTGACTCGGGCTCGCCCGCGGCGGACCCTCACCTTATGAAGAGAAAATTATTATTACTATTCCAATCTAGTGCCTGATTGAGGATTTATTTACATTCATAGGATGCATAAATGCAAAGAATACATAAAAAATATTTCTCTATACATTGCCTATGGGAGAAATCGTAACTTTAGAAATTAATAACTCAATAAGTTTTAGGAATTTCGGGTCCCGAGTATTTTTCCTGGACTCTCTATAATCCTCTATATGTCTGCAAAATTTCGTTTCATAATTCCAACGGGAAGTTGGTCAAACAGAGTATGACAGACGGACGGACACTCCGCTATCATTATATTAAGATAAAGAAGATATATATATATATATATAATTTATAAACAGGAAAAGTTCTTGAATAAAATTCTTAAGTTTAGGTATATTCCTTGTCGAAGCAAATGGAAGACCGTCGTGATTTAATTCAATGTTCTTAGGCCTTGATGGGAAACTTTATGATTTTTACAATGGCGCTGAAGATTTAAAGAATCGGCGGATTGCATTTGTAGACGATCCTTCATTACGAATATGCGAGGATTATTTAAGAATCTTACGATATTTTAGATTTTATGGTCGTCTCTCAGTTTATCCTGACAAACATGAACCTGAAACTCTCCAAGCCATTCGAACAAATATTACTGGCCTTAAGAAAATTTCTGGAGAACGCATTTGGTCAGAACTTAAAAAAATTTTAGCTGGAAACTATTCATATGAACTTACAAAAAAAATGATTCAGCTTGGAATTTCACCATATATTGGATTACCAGAAAATCCCGACATTCCGGAATTTGAACGTTTATGTGAAAGAACAAAAAATGTTACACTTGAGCCTGTTACATATATTGCATCTCTTTTGCGCACTCAAGAAGAGGCATTAGCTTTCCATACTAGGATAAAGCTTTCGGCATTTGAACAGGACACCTTACCCTTTAAAGAAGAAAAAATAAGCGAACAGGGGAGAACAAATAAAAAGAAAAGTGTAAGATTTAAAATAGTCCCAGAAAGGCAGGCGGTTTCCAGAAAGGTAGAATTATACGGCGGCCAAAAGATATTCCGATGCCTAAGGCATCGCTAGGAGGGGGAGTATGTGGCGTCCGCCACCTAGATGATAATTTTTCCGGTTTTTATTATTGTCATTGTTACTTTTTTATCGATAAAAATAAACACAAAAGTTCGTTGTTCAGTCAGTCTTATTATTTCTCCTAAGGGATTTAGCAGTAACTAAAAAATAATATTTAGGTGTATTAATGAGTATTTTTACTTTAAAAGGGAGAGCCATAAATGGATTCGCCGCCTTCGCCTGTTCCTGTGGGATCTCCTCCTTGAACGATGAATCCTTTGACGACTCGATGGAATATTGTGTCATCGTAATAGCCTTCCATGCAGAGCTGTATAAAATTTCGACATGCTTTCGGCGTTTCTTTGCTCCATAATTCGATATCGATGTCGCCCACAGTGGTTTTAAGTAGAACCTAAGAATATAAAAAACAAGAATTCAATTATGAGGAATGTTATATTCTTGGCAATAAGACATTTTCCCTCATCATAATTGGAATTTAATATCTTTAATTTAAATATAAATTAAATATTATAAGTGATTACTTACTTTTCCACTTGTAGGAGGTTCAATTATATAAACATTACTCATTTTTTTTATATTTTCAAAAAAGCAAAACAATTGTTAATATAAAATTTCAATCTTGGATGTAAATTGTTTATCTTCTCTTAATTCTTTAACATCAATCATCAAATAAAAATTAAAAAATTAGTAAAAATAATAAGATTTTTGTAGAATTAATTTATTGTGTCAAATTTATATTTGTTTCTGATTTGTTTTAAAAACAATTTAGAAAATAAAATGGATATGCACATGGAGTTAGCAACAGTCTGCCAGCCCCCGGCGGTTTTTAAACATGTTTCAAGGCTAATGATATTCAAAAACTCATATTTTTGATCAAATTTCATATTTATTTGTTTTTATATTTATTTTAGAATAGTCTACAAAATCAATAATTAATAATTTACAAAAATTAAATTTTTGTTTTAAGTTGGTGCCATTCAGGTATTGTTTTGTTGTTAACTACTTGTCATTGTTCGCTGCGCTCTCGTCCCTGATGACATGACAAAAGTCTCAAACTAAATAACATTAATAATTAAATCTTTATTTACTTCAACAAATTTCATTATTAATTTTTTATTCGATTTAAGAGACACCAAGTAAATCAGAATAATAATGAATGAAAGAGATGAATTAGAGATCCAATTTATAAATGTAACCGGCGTAAGCAGCGATCGAGCAAAATTTTTTCTCGAATCATCAGCATGGAAATTGGAGGTAATTAATTTGTCATATTTTTTTTTTTATTAAAAATAATTATATTTACACCTAACTTTTATATATATAATAATTATTTAAAAAAATATATTGTATGTTTATATAAGATTAAAAAAAAAAATTGATATATATTTCATCATTATGATAAATTTTTATTTATTTATTATAATTTTTGCAATTGAAAAATTTTTTAATTAAAAATAAAAGTATTAAATTTATAATTATAAATTTGTTACAATTTCCTTTGTTCGTATGAAATTTTTTTTTATTTTCGATAAATGTCACTAAAATTGTCATAAAACTTTTCTTTCGGTCTCAAAGGACGAATTCGGGAAGATTCTTTGAAAAAGGAAAAAAAAAAAATTCATCATATTATTATTACGAAATTAAATGAAAATGCTTTTAACTCTGCTCTTGACATTTTCCAACGATGTGATGCCAAATGTCATACAGTTCTGCAGTGGTGAGCTATAAAAATATTAACAAAGAACTCTCGCTTCTAGTTTGGTAAAAAAAAATATCATTATAATTTTATTCATTATAAATAAAGCCCGGATATTTATGCAGTAAAAATCACTAAATATGCCATATAATATGCAGTAAAAGTATTAAAATATGCAGCAAAATATTCAATATATATATATATATAACAAAAATATCAAGCAAATGGCGTCCAATTAAAGATATATCATGATTTCTAATGAAAAACTAAATCGTGTTTTATTTTTAGAAAGAAATAGTGTTAAAACAAAAATTGGTCTTGCAATAAAAACTAAATTTAATGTAAAAAAAAAAAAAAAAAAACAGTAAGTCTAATATAATAATTACAGTAAAACAGGAAACCGAAAGACACTTTGCAGCCAGGAGATTAAATAAAAAATCTTATTTAATTTTTTACTTATCAACGTTTCGGTCGTCTGTCACGACCTTCATCAGGGCAAACAATTTTCATTGTCTGATGAAGATCGTGACAGACAACCGAAACGTCGGCAAGTAAAAATTTAAATAAAAGATTTTTTTATTTAATCTCCTGGCTGCAAAGTGTCTTTCGGTTTCATGATTAAATCTCCACAGCCATAACATATTATATTAAGTACAGTAAAATTTGTTAATTTATTTAACAAAATATACAGCTCCAGGCTGATGCTTCCTATACTATACAAGATCATCATATATGACAGGGACACCTTAAAAAACTTTCATTGGCACTTAAAGATGGCAACCGTTATGGTTACCGAAACGTCTGCCTGAATAAAAGTGTAAAGATGTTCGACAACGCTGGTTTTATTCTTCCCAACTCCAATATATAATATTTTTTTTTTAAAACAATGAAATAATCACACGTAGAAAACACATGGGTGGGACTTAATATTATCCATCACTGTACATGTTAGCAAATAGAATATGCAATTGCATAGGAATCCGGGCTTTAATTATAAATAATATAAAAATTAAACAAAAAAATCAAAAAAAAAACATTAAAATATCTGATCAAAAGAATCAGAAATTCTAAAATATGTCAATCATTTCGTATGTTCTGATCTTTTAGGAGGAATTTATTTATTTTATTTATCATTTCAACTGCACCTACAGCAACAAATTCCAATAAACGGGCAGGTTACAATAGATGGTACAGTGAGGGACAATATTAAGTCCCACCCATGCGTTTTCTACTTGTGATTATTTCATTGTTTTTAAAAAAATATATATATTTTTTAATGGAAACTTTCATAGTTCGAATTTCCAATTACGATTTTCATTTTCTTTTATAAAAACAATGAAATAATCACATGTAGACAAAGCATGGGTGGGACTTAATTGTGGCGCTCACTGTACCATCTATTGTAACCTGCCCGTTTTATTGGTATTTGTTGCTGTACGTGCAGTTGAATTGATAAATAAATAAATAAATTCCTCCTAAAAGATCAGAACATACGAAATGTTTGGCAAATTTTGGAATTTCTGATTCATCTTCGGATTTTATTTATTCGCCTCCTCAACAATAGATTTTTTTTGCATTTTCTATAAATAATTAATCGTAATTAAAAAAAAAAAAAAAAAACATTATATTATGTAAAATGCTCAAGAATTTAAATCATTTTAAAAAACCGCATAAAAAAATACTTTAAAATGCCTCAGTGGTTTCGGACTAAAGATTCAATGTGCCCTCCTGAAGCCCCTGAAGTTCGGTATTATTTGAATTTATAATTATAAATATTCAAGTCATTGTTTTTTGTTTTTTTTTTTATCTTTCAGCAGTTGTTATATATTTTATTTTTTAATAGGAGAATTAAATCCAAGTATGATAACACAAGGTTTTTTGTTTCAATAATTTATTTATTGAGATTAAGGCATTGGTGAGGTGACGCAGGGTGACTCACTATGAATGTCTGCGGTGAAAAGCTGCTGATGAGAGATCACCGCACAATTAAAACGCAGTTTTATCAAGCAGTTTCAAATTGTATGGACTACTGCCGATGGATTTCAGTTCAGAATCGGAATCGGAAAATGAGTGTGAGGACGAAATGATCGCTGCAGCTCTTCTGATCCAGAAAAAATCAGAGAAACATTTGTATTTGGACAAAAGAAAAAGTCATGGGGAATTTGCATTAACTAAAGAATTTAATAACATGCCATGGCTCGTATCATATATAATTTGACGCATTCGGCACAGCTTCAATTAATTTCTCTTCCATTTTTTATCAAAACACCTGACAACTGAAGAAAACTGCGGCATGAGAGCTGCGTTGCGCAGGGTCACGTTCAGTGAATACTGCCTCACGTCACCCTGCGATGAAACTTGCGGGGTCCCTATCATTTTTGTGTTTCACAGAAACTCACCGTGAGTCATCTTGCGCCACCTCACCAAGCTGCGCCTCAACTAACACTTTATACGCATTTCTCAATAGTTGTTCTATAGTTGTTTTTTAATTTTTTGTTTTTTTAGTTGGCCCTTGCCAGTTTTTATGAAAATGATGCAAATGAGGAGGAGGCGGACCCGGATATAAGCCTAATAGAGCATCTGAGAAGCGATCGGGAGCGAATGCCTCCGCCTGCAGTTTCGCCAGATAGAAGTCCTCCAAGTGCTTCAATGAATGCTGCTAGTTCAGAGAAACCGAATCAACCGAAAAAAGCTCCTGCTTCGTCAAGGTCAATTGAAATTTCAATTCTATCTACCAGAAAACACTTGCATCTTGATTTGTTTTTCTTATTTTTTTTTTTTTTTAGAATTAGTACTTTGGCCAGTTTGACTCGTGCTCGGGATAGCAGCTCTGATGAAGACGAGGGACAGGCGTTTTATGCAGGCGGATCAGAGCACAGTGGCCAACAGGTTCTTGGGCCTGGAAAGAAGAAACGCGATATTGTCAGCGAAATGTTTAAATCTGTTCAAGAGTAAGCCTTCTTTTGTATTATATTTCCCACCCCGGCAACAAATGAGTATAAAATTATTGGCATCGAAGGCCGAGATTTATTTTGTTTGCTAACCAATTCAATTGAAATTTATGATACGGGATGCCAACTTCTGAAACTTAGCACATGTAGTGTATTCGTATTTGTAAAATATATATTAAATAATGTAGAACAAATGTTATTTGCGAATAATTAATTATATGTTTATTTATCTCATAACAATAGGTAACAATAGAGTTTTTTAACAATTAGTATCCATTAGGTGTAGTATATTGTAGTATATGACAGCACAAAAGGCAGGAATTCCACCACGGTGCTAGGGACCAGGGGCTCTTATATAAAGTATATTCAAAATTTATTTTCAGGCTATTTTAACTTAAGCTTGGTTGCTTCACATCTAATTAACTAGCTATCCATCCCATAGATGCCGAAAAAGACCTTAAATAAAAATAAATCCCTCGGATAAGCTAGTTGACTTAACTTTCGAGTTTTTTCACATTTAGTTATGATAATCATATGATTAAATAAGACCCCAGATCGTAGCTAAAACCTAAAGTTCGGTATAAGGGGTGAAATTAGGAACACAAGCATTGTTTATTGAAAATTTTTAAATTTTTGTTAAAAAATTAATAACTTTACAAAACTTTCCTTATACCTCAGTTAGCTAAATGTTAAATAAAAAAACTTATTTTTTTAATTCGAATGTTAAGCGTGTTCTTGTTTACTATATTCATAATTTGCTATCGGTTTACTAGTTGACTAGAAGTGAAGCAACAGAATTTTTCTAATTTGTATTTGGCATCTAATTTTTTTTTCTTTTTACTTTTAGGCATGGAGCTGAAGTGGTGGAGCCGAGTTCAAGTACGGGCCGTGGAAAAGCCTCTTCATTCACAGGAACGGGTTATAAATTAGGAATGTCCCCATCTGATGAAACGATCGCCATTCCAGATATCAGTACCCGTCGCGGTTCATCTTCGCGTCACGCCGAAGTGGTTTTGAAATTATGGAAAGCTGGCTTTAGTATCAATGATGGCCCCTTACGTGAATATGCCGATCCAAATAATAAAGAATTTCTTGAATCAATCCGAAAAGGTGAAGTTCCTCAAGAATTGGTCCACGAGGCCAGGGGTTCAGAAGTTCATCTCAATATGGAGGATCATAGACATGAGGCTTTTTCTGTTCCTAAAGTCAAAGCAAAACCTTTCTCAGGAAAAGGCAATATGCTTGGAAGGTAAGAATTTGTGTGTAACAATTTTAAACATGAAAGAAATGAGCTACGAGGTTCAAATTTTATATTTAAGTAACACGAAGCTTTTGAACAAAATCGGCCAAAAAGTACTAGTACTTTACTGATATATTTTTTCAGTTTTTCCCCAAAATTTGCTCTATCGATTTTGATTAAAATTCAAAAATCTAATATTTTTTTAATTAGATATAGGAGACATAGCAGCCAGAGAATTAAATAAAAGACTTTTTTTTTTAATTAATAAATCGTCGACGTTTCGGTCGCAAATCACAACCTTCTTCAGAACCTGTGGTCAGAATCTTTCAGAACAAATTGTAAAATATTTATAAACAGTCACTAGATCTTAGAAGAAGCGTGTCTTCACCAGTGGCGGATTAATGCAATTTTGTCGGGGGGGGGGGGTTATTTTTTTTTATTTAAGGATTTTGTTGTCATCTATGGCCATTTAGACCCCTTTCCTATTTATTTAAATTGATTGGTAACAAATTCAATTGAAATTAAAGAGCGGAAATCATAATTTCTTTAGATTTTTATAACTTTTTGAATTTCTTCTCGGGGGGGGGGGGGGGGGAGCGATCGCCCCCACCGCCCCCCCCCTTTAATCCGCCCTGGTCTTCACTCTCTCTCTTCTATAGGAATTACCATGGTCAATGCTCTGTCAAAATAAAATCAATTATCCCACCCAATGCAATATTTTCCCTATGACCTCGTGTGATTGGAACAAGCTCCCTGCGTCTATCTTCTCCAAAACCTACAATTTCAGACTTTCAAGTCTAATCTAAACAGGCATCTTCTCAGTGCCCGCAGTTGAGTTCCCCTTTTATGCTTTTGCTTTTTGTTTTTTAACTTTATTCATCCTGGCTGCATGTGACCATTATATGTGGTCATTATAGCACCTAGGCACCCATTCAAAAAAAAAAAAAATGATGTAATTTTTTTTATAATATTTATATTTTTTCACAATGTGATGGATGTACTGTATGTGGATGTATGTATGGATGATCTTGTATTCTAACAATTAATCATAAGTACATCCATCACATTGTTAAAAAATATAGTTATAAAAAAAATTACATCATTGTTAATAAATATACATTTTGTTCAGAAAATAAAGATTATGACTACAGGTCCTGATAAAGGTCGTATTTTAGCGACCGAAATGTCGACGATTTATTAATTAATAAAAAAATAAAAGTCTTTTATTTAATTCCCTGGCTGCTACGTCCAATTTATAGTCTACAGTCACTTCTCATCGCTAATTATTTTTAAAAATGTATATTCTCATTTTGCCCTTAAAATCTTTTGAAGCACACTTTACTCATGTACAGTCGGCGCCACAAGTGCCTGATCTGCTTGAGAGTGGACCCTTGAGGTTACTCACCAAACCAATATTTTTAAAATAAATAAATCACCTTTTAAAATGCAACTGAAAGGAAAAAGCTTTTTTGAAGATAAAACTTCATAAGCTAAGAATTTTGGTTTCCTAAGCTCAAAGCTTCACTTTCAAGCGTATCAGGCACTTTGTGGCGCTCACTGTACTTCGTAGGAAAGATAGGAGAAATGGTTGCTTTGGTAACAAAATATAAATATTTTCCCACGTTTATAACATCTTGAATTCTAATATATCGGCGGAAACTAAATATATGTCGACACAAAAAATCTGGTGTGACAAGCACAGAACACAACTTTATATTACTGAAGGTAAGTAAGAGAAAGTTGTGGGCTGTGTGACCAGTCACACCAGATTTTTTATAAAAGAATTCACTCAAAGATTATAAGTATTAAAATTTATTTCTTTTTTTTTTCCACTGAATATAGACGCTAATATTTTATTTTTTAATATTCTAGTCCTTCGCCACATACGACAGCCTCAGCCTCAGCCACAGCCACAGCGAGAGCGACAGCTACAGCTACAGCCGCTTCGGTGCTGTCATTGGCATCTGGATCCAATGAAGAGAATGAGGCCCAGGCTAGAGGAGCTGTTCCACTAAATGAAGATCAGCCAAGGACCACAGTTCAAATTCGCCTCTCAGATGGATCTCGTCTTCAAGGACAATTCAATCACGAACATACCATTGGAGATTTACGCACTTACATCGGCCTGTATCCTTTTTATAAATTGATTATTTAAAATAACTTTTCAAAAAGAAATAAGTCTTGAGTAAACATCAATGAAATTATATTTTCTCTTCTCTCTTAACTTTGAGATTAAATTGAATTAACGACCTCGTTAAGTGAGGGTTTTTTTTTTTTTATTAAAAACATTCACACTTTTTTTCTCATTCACACTCGCACTCACACGCACATTCACACTGTCTTTTCGGCAACTCAGGTCATATAAGACATTTACGATAACCGTTATTGTTTTAATATACATATATGGGGTCCAGGCATTCTTATTTAAGCCATTTGGTATCCAATTGTCTTTAATAAAATCATCGGACTGCCTGGGGTCCGAACCCGCGACGTTTGGTATATGAGGTTAGCACGCTAACCTCTACACCAAGCCAAGTGAGGGTTAATATTAAAGCACTCCCATTGGTTATCACATGTGATTATTTCATTGTTTTTTAAAAAATATGAAAACTGTGATCGAAATATAAAAGTAAAAGAGAAAACAAGAAAATAATCAGATGAATAAACTCATGAGATGGTTTAATTATTGTCTCTTAGGCAGAGGCGTACCGAGGCAGTTGGGGGCCTGGGGCGGCACTAGAAGAGGGGGCCCTATAATTAATTTTTTTTTTTTTTTTTTGGGGGGGGGTGCTCATCTTGAAATATCCTTCACCTCCTTTCACAAAGATATTTTTAAAATACTGAATGTCCCTGAACCCCAAGGGCCCCGGGGCCTCTCAAAGAGAAATTTTCATTAAATTTTGTTTTTTTTTTTATCTAAATTTTTCCGTTTTTACTTGAGCCCTGAGGGCCCCGGGGCTTCTCAAGGGAAAATTTTCATTAAAGTTTTTTTTATAAATATATGGGGGCCTATGCCGGCTCGGGGCCTGGGGCGGACCGCCCTCCCCCTCGGTACGCCACTGCTCTTAGGGCTTGTTGCTTCACTTCTAATTATCTAGTTATCCCTCGAATAAGCTAGTTGACTATGACTTTCGGGTTTTTTCACATCTACTTAATCATATGATTAAATAAGAGCTCAGATCGAAATTAACTAGTTCGGTATAAGGCTTAACTAAGGGAATGAATGCAATTTGTATTTAATCTCTTTGATATAATTGATCCTAGCCTGATAAATTATTTTTATACGAGTAGAAATAAAGAAGGTGAAAGAATTTAAAAAATCAATTCCAAAATTTATAGTTGTTTAATTATTGTCTAGCCCTCGGGGTTTGGTGTAAAGGTTAGCGTGCTAACCTCGTATACCTTTGGATACCAAATGGCTTAAATAAGAATGCCTGGACCCCTAGTATGTATATTAATCTCTATAACGGATATAAATTAACGAGTTGCCGAAAAGACTGTGTGTATGTGTGTGTGTGAATGTGAATGAGAAAAAGGGTGAGTGTTTTTTAAATAAAAAAAAAAAAATTATTGTCTATTGGAATAATCTTTAAGGTGGCTACACACGTAACTGCAAACTTGACATTCACATGCATGTGCAATATTTTTGTACAAGCATGCCCAAATTCCGTTTTTGCACTCCACTGCACAAGCATGCTTGTGCAAGCAACAGCTTCTGCCGAAAATTAACCTAAAAATATCAAACTCGGAAAGTTATTTATTCGAAGATAACAAAAAATACTCACTTGCTTTAAAAACAGGGACACAATAAATATTAATATTTAAATTGAAATTTTAAATTAATTAATACGAGGGTGGATCAAATATAAACCGGAATTTTTTTTTTACAATTTTATTGAATTTTATTAACAAAAAAATAGAAAACCCTCGCCTCATTTTTCTACGTAGTCTCCTGCATTTCCAACACACTTTTGCCATCGATTTGGCAACTTTTTGATGCCGTTATTGTAGAATGAGGGAGGACGTGCTGTCAGCCATTTGCGCACGAACTCCTCTACCGCTACATTGTCATCAAACCGCTTTCCTCCCAGGTCTTTTTTCAGTGGCCCAAACATGGTAATCACAGGGTGACTGGACTGTAAGGAGGATGTTCCAGAGGTGTCCAATGCATTTGGGTCAGTTTTTCTTGTGTCAACCGAGCAATGTGTGGCCTTGCGTTGTCATGCAGCAAAATCACATTCCGGATTGATTTCCCGCGGCGCTTGTTGCGATATGCTGCTTTTGTTTCGTCCAAAAGCCGGCAGTAGTACTCTGCAGAAATTGTTATGCGCCGATCCCTCTCAATAAGGTCCCTTACAGCACTAATGTTGCCTGCAGTGACGCTTGTTCGCAGCCGTCTTTGGTGGCGCTCATTTTCCACTGATTCCCGGCCCGCTAAAAATTTTTTGTGCCAATCATACACCTGCTTCTTCGAAAGGGTTTCTTCCCCGAATTGAGCATGGAGCCGTCTCAAAATCTCAGAAGGTTTAGTGCCTTCTTTTGCCAAAAACTTAATAATAACGCGTTGCACAACATGGCGTATCGATGCTATCGGATGCACAGCGGAGTGCGAGTAGTTAATATCCCTATTCCAAATAGCCCCACCAACTTCCCCTCTAAACAGCAAGCTTTTCGGTTCACTACGAGAGCCTCCAGATACAAATTCCAGTTTATATTTGATCCACCCTCGTATATATTAAATAAATATCAAATATCAAGACATCTATAAAATGGCTTGCGCAAATATGCTTGTGCATGATTAAAATTCAATCCAGCATCAAGCGGCTTGTACAATTAAAATGCTTGGGCAAAATTCTCCTACAGACGCTACAGTTTGCTTGTTCAAAAAGATTGCACGTGCATGCTTGTCAAGTTTGCAGTTACGCGTGTAGCCTTAATAATTACTTTCTCTTACTCTATATATATGAAACCTTAACATTTGTCTTCAGAGCTCGTCCTGCTTATCGATCACATTCGTACATTCTTCTAACAACGTTCCCGAGCCGTGAATTAACTGACGATTCACAAACGTTGGCTCAGGCTGGCCTCCTCAATGCAGCAATCCTTCAAAGGCTGAAATAATTAATTTATTTATCATCTTATATTCAATTAATTTAAGATCCTAGTTCTCTTTGTTTGTGAATACACAAATAAAATTCTGCATAAACTTTTTTTTTTTTTTTTTTTTAAGTTTATTATGCTTACTATATTTTTCATCATTAATAAACTAAATTTAATTTTTATTTTATATTTTCTTCACAAATAAACATTTTTAGTTAAGAAACCATTTTTTTATTCTAAACCTTCACTTCCCAACCCTCCATTCTTGAAAATGGTTCAAAAAGGTGAGGCGAAATAATTTCAAAAATCAGAATGAATTGAGAGAAATAAATCACAAATCACTCCAATAGGGCATATCAACAGAGAAACAAAAAAAAATTGGGGAGGCATCTAGGGGGCAGATACACTTGCCTCACGTAGCGCCTTTACTGGAGGCCTGGCAGTAAAATCCACCAAGAACGAAGAAATTTCTGGTAGGTAGACCTTGAACATCGGTAACTAAATAAGAGAAAGACAGAAATCAGCGTAGTTTGTAGTTAACATTTATAAAATGCTATTTTCTCTTTTTAAGAGACATTTTAATAAAAAGTTATTGTATTTATATTGTCTGATTTTTTTTTTTTATTATTGCAATATTTATTTCATTTCTTAGAAAATTATAAGTTGGCATTAAAAATGAAAGGAAATTGATAATATGATTAAAAAAAAAAAAGTGCAGGAGGTGGATTTGAACTCGCGAAGTTTGGTTGCGTGAGAATGGAAAAAAATAAGGACGATTTAACCACTTGAGCCACACTTGCTTAAATTTTTGAACGAAAAAAAAGCCATATAAGAAACATGAAATCAAAGAAGTATTTAAAAAATTTGAATATTCCACATATGATATATCATTTTTCTTTACTTTTTATGCTGATTAATAATTTATAATAAAAATTTCAATTGCATTCATAGTTTTCAAATAATTCAATGGGCAAACGTCAGATTGTTTATGCCTTTATGTAATTAAACCAAAAACTCTATCTAACATATGATACATGTCATTAAATCTTGAATTCCCCCTGATTCCAAATAACTAAACCCCTTTTAATTATATGATCTAATTTGGGAGTTATTGGCGATCAAAGTTGATGTCATTAAGGTCGAAAATAAAGCTATTTCGCCTTAATGATATCTTCTCAATTCTATATTATCGTAAAAGCTTATTTAACATTGTCTGATAAAAACCAAATTTTTACCAGAGATTTATAATTAAAAAATGAGTTTTTTCTAAAGTTTCATTGAGATTGGTAAAGAAATAAATAAAATATTGAGTATTTTGTAAATTGATTTTTAGAATTCGGGATCCCGGATGGGTAAAGAGAGCCGTCTATGAACCGTGTCTAGGCTTGTATCTGAGATCCCGAATTCTAAAACTCAATTTACAAAATAGTCAATATTTTATTTATTTCTTTACCAATCTCAATGAAACTTTAGAAAAAAACTCATTTTTTAATTATAAATCTCTGGTAAAAATTTGGTTTTGATCAGACAATGCTAAATAACCTTTTTCGATAATATAGAATTGTGTGGTCGAGGCCTGTAGGCCCGAGTTTGGCTTAACTTTGATCGCCAATAACTTCCAAATTAGATCATATAATTAAAAGGGGTTTAGTTATTTGGAATCAGGGGGAATTCAAGAATTAATGACATGTGTCATATGTTATATAGAGTTTTTGGTTTAATTACATTAAGGCATTCACAATGTGACGTTTGCCCATTGAATAATTTGAAAACTATTAATTCAATTGAAATTTAGATTATAAATTATTAATCTGCATTAAATGTAGTAAAAAATGATATATCATATGTGGAATATTAAAATTTTTTTAATAAGTCTTTTATTTACTGGTCTATTTTTTCCTTAAATTAATAAGATCAAAGTTAGCTGAATCGTTAAAGTGGTCAGCACACTATATTTTTTCCATCCTCGCTTTACCAAACATTGCGAGTTCAAATCCACCTCGTGCACTTTTTTTTCATTCTTATTATTATAAATTTCATTTTATTTTTAAAGCTAACTTATAATTTCATTCATCTGTAAGATATAATGAGAAAAAGGATTTGTGACAAAATGAAAATCTGGTCGTTTGAATTAATTACAAATTTTTTTATTTGGCTACGCCCACATAAAATGGGGCTTTTAAGTGACTCTCACAATTTTAATTTTGTACTCCATGTCTTCACTTTATAAAATATAAAATTTTTGAGATGGTTATGGCTCTTGAATGGGTTGGTGTGGTTAGTGAACTGTATACAAATGGGGTTCGGACCCAGGAGTCGTGATTTTATTTAGCCAATTGGATCAAATAATAGAAAATTCAAAATATAAAAAAAATATATAAATAATAGAGAATTAAAATAAGGTTCGAAAGTCTAAATGGCCTAAGTGGAAAAGACGGGAATGTGTGGAGTGGGAGTGTGAATGAGAAAAAGTGTGAATGTTAAAAAAAAAAAATGGCTCTTCGAATTTAGTTTTCATTATTATAATAGTATTCTGTGAAATAATTGACCTTGAAATCTTGTATTTTATTTAGAAAATATAACATTTAAATATATATTGACTATATAACAAATGTAATTAATTATTTTTATATCTTCATAGGTTTTTTATTATTATTTTACTTTATTTATTTTAATAAATTTGTTTGATCTATGTAACAGGAGAATAGAATAGTAGAGGAGGTGTTGGCGCTAAAAGTGACGTCACGTCAAAAGTAACACTCCTTTCTGTTTTTAATCTCCTGATACATCTCAAGACATCATAATTGGAATTGTGTATTTTATAATATAAAAAATTATATTATATTGTCTTATCTTGCTGATTTGTGCTACCATCTGGTAGCGATATTTAGAATAAGTATAATTTTTAAATTCTCCACAAGATGGTAGCACAAATCAGCATGATATCCTCCTGTATCTGTTCACTAGTGAGACTCCCTTGAGTGAGACTTGTCTAATCAGGAATTATGATTTTTAAAGTCTCCACAAGAGTGCAGCACAAATCAGTTAGTTGATTACTACAATTTATATTATAAATAAATAATAATATATACATACAATTCCAATGATAATAATTTTTTAAACTACCCGGAGTTTAAAATCTGAGAGGAGTATTATTTATTTTGGCGCCAAGATACTCCTCTACTATTCTATTCTCCTGTTATTAAGGACCATTTTTTAACACAAATTTATTGAATTTTGAATAAAAAATAT
>JAKCPI010030517.1:0-43648 GCA_023213315.1 Euborellia annulipes
TAGGCCCCCTCTTCTATGTGCCGCCCCAGGCCCCCAACTGCCTCGGTACGCCTCTCTGATAATTGTGTATGCCCAATATAACTTGGTGAGGATTATATATATTTTTAGACATTAACCTGGCCCTGAAGATGGTCCCATATAGGACAGAAACGCCCTGGTTTATTAATAAATTGAAATATAACTAGCTGCTTGCTCATTCATTCTTCCTATTTAAATATCTTTTTATATAAACATTTTTCTAAAATTCTTTTTTTATGTAAAACATTTACCCTCTCTTCCCACTCAATCAAAATTGTTCAATTTCCTCTACTAGCTTCAGATTTATTTCTTTTTCGCGCATTTTTTTTGGAAAGTATCGAGGAAACCAGGCGACTGAGTAGCTTGGAGACCTGCATGTCCAGTCTCTTGGCAACTGAGTCGCGCAGTCGCCGAGTATCGGCGACTGGAGTTTCCCCGTGTGAATGGCGCCATTGGATTACACATGTCGAGTCGCTTCGCTACCCAGTATCCTAGTTGCTCGGAGATTTGAGTATCCCCGTGTGAATACAGCCTTAGGATAAAAGTAGTCCCCTCGTCTCCAAAGTCTGTATGTCCTGGTTCGAGTCTAGGAGAAGCAAGAAAATACGATTCTTTAAGCTTTTATTTTAAGACATAAATATTCAACAATTTTTACAACTAAAAAGCTCTTTTCTTCTTTTTATAATAAAATTAAAATTTTTTTATATTATATTTATTTATATTAAAATACTTGGAAAATAATTATACTTTGTTTGTTATGTTCTAACTTGACAAATGACATAATTTAAAAACAAAAATGAAATCATCTCCCATTTATTTTATTTTCACCTGTATGTTTCTCGAAAAGAATGCTAGGGTGACTCTTTAAGAATTAAAAAAACAAACATTTAAATACGATGAATAACATTTTGAAGTTGAATAACGAAAATATATAAAGTTTAAATAAATCAAATAAGTCTTCATCTTCACGTCTGTTTGAGGTTTTTAGATAAAGAATTCTTAATGACTGCTATCAAGACGTCGAATAATTAAGATAAGTGAGTTGTTTGTATCGTGATTAGAGTGCCAAATTGATTCCTACTTACGATTGGAGGTATTAAATAAAACCTTTTAAAAAGTAGGCGGCAAATGGTCCTGAAACGTCATAATTAATAATTGCCTGAAGAATTACTTTCAAGATTTAAGATTTCTTTAACATTTATTTACCTTTTTATCCAAATTTATTATTAATTAAAAAAAAAATTTATGTAATTAAACCCGAAAGTTATTGCAATTTTAAAGTAGTATGAATACGAAAAAATAAATAAAGGGTTTAGCCTCTGAAGAACTAACCAATAATATTGACAGTAAATTATCTATTATTATTTTGGGAGTTTTTAATTATAGAATTATTTATTAAAAATATAAATATTGTACAATGTTTCGACTGCTTATTCTGCAGTCGTTTTCAAGTACTGTGCACTTGCGAAATTAACCTCTAAGAGGCCGTTACGTGCATCTTATATACAACGACGTCAGCACCATCTACACTCATTTCCATGAAGTTAGACATAATCATCAAAGCAAGAGCAAGTGTTTACATAAAAAACATGATGTTACTATAAGTTTTTTGAATTTAATTTTTTAACAAAGATATAGGTAATCAAAATATAATTATTAGTATAATTAAAAACTCCCATAATAATAATAATACAAACCACAAAAGCTTTAATAAACAATATCTATTATTACTAAATATTATTATTATAAATTTTTTTCATGTCACTAATTTGGGCTGATTCGCGGAACACCACTGACATAGCATATTAATAATTCCAACTTTTTGTTAGTATAGCAACAAACTAAGCTAAATTCCCAAAAAAATATATTAAATAAAAAGTAAGCCGAAGATATTTTTATAAAAAAAGATCTTTTAGGAAGGAGAGGATGTGGAAAAACAAGAAAAATGCTTTCTCTCTTCCCTCAAATGGCGACTCTAATAACCTCAATTTTGTAACAAATAATTATATTAATTTTTCTTTTAGATAGTGATTTTAATTTTTCTTTATTTGCTGAATTCAACTTATTGTAGCTTCTTTATTTTATTTATTATATAAAAGGCAAAGTCTGTTTTTACCGAGAAAGTAACGGTTTCATGCCAAAAATCATCTAATTATAGATAAATAAATAACACAAGGTTAAGTTTAAAAGGATTTTATTTTAGCTTAACCGCATTTCGAAGTTAATATGTCATCGTCAGAGCCAGTGTACAAATGTTTGTGTCTCTAACGTCAAAATGCGCTTAAACCAAAATAAAATCCTTTTGGAACTTAATCTTATTTATTTATTTATAATTAGATGATAATTTAATTAAATTTAAGAATATTTCAACTAGTCCCAACGGTGAATTCTTTGGATTATATTAAAAATTCGATGTTAAGATTATGATAAAATCAAAATAAAGTATAAAAGAAATGAGCTAGAAGATTGAAATTTTATATTTAAGTTAGGTACCTCACTGAGGGTTAGTACTTTACAGATATATATATTCACTTTTTTTTTATTCGCTTTAACGATTTTGATTAAAATTTATAAATCGTTTATAAAGAATTATATATATCATGTGTTGGTCCATGAAGTAATTATGAAAAACATATAACCAAGTATTTATTAATTTAAATAAGCGAAAAATGTAGGCACCGCCGGGATTCGAACCACGGATCCGTGGGTGCCTACATTTTTCGCTTATTTAAATTAATAAATACTTGGTTATATGTTTTTCATAAATCGTTTATTTTTTAGATGCTCTTTAAAATAGTTCAAATTCTTGATAATTTTTCCTAGTGTCTGATGATGGTTCATGTCTAATTTTAATTTATATTGTATGTTTTAGGCCTTGAAAATTATTATTAAAAATCGAAACTCTAGGTAAGGGCTGAGTTGGCCAATTTAAGTCTCTTTTAGAAAATATTAAGAAAATAAAACAATTTAAAATTAAGTATTTTAGAATTTTTTATGCGAATCATCCCCTCATATACGACAAGTAACCACCTTGATATATATTTTTATTTTTACCTGTTTGAAGCCACTTTACTTCTCAGGTGTGACAAGCACAGTACACAGCTTTCAATATTAAGATAAGAGAAAGTGTTGTCACACCAGATTTTTTTTATATAAAGAGAGTATTTTCCGGGCCTTTTAGTTTATTATTAATTTAGAATAAAGTTAAAAAATCCCCCATTTAAGGGATGGATCTTTTTTTAATAATAAACTGAATGTCTCCGAATATTCATGAAATTTTTTTCAATTTGTAGGGAGGTGATAATGAGTATAAGGGGTAGAGAACCCCCTTTTTAGTGGGAAGCATAATTTAATTTGGGATTTTTTAAATGAGGCTTTCTCAGGTTATAAAAACGTAAAAAATAACATTAAAAACATAAGAGAGATAGACTCTCTACTATTTTAAAATTTATTGTGTTTATTTAAGATTTATGAATGATAAAAGACAAAATGGCATGTGTTTTCCTCCCCTCCTCCCCCAGGGATGCTAAAACCTTTTGGTTGGGTTTTTAGATTAAACTTATTTTACAAGGGCGCAATAAAATATTTAATATACAACATAATACTGTTACGGAAATGATTTGGGTTATCTACACACTCAGCATGCAAATGATTACTAATTTCCTCCATTCATAGTAAATTATTTAATTTGACAATATATTTATTAAAAAATCTGGTGTGACTGATATATTAGTTTCCTACAGTGCGGTACATTTTAATTCTATATATACATTTTATAAACAGAAAAATTTTTGTCTTTTGTTACCATGAATTCTTTCTTTCCTATGAAGTACTGTACAAGAGTAAAGTGTGCTTCAAACAATTTTAAGGACAAAATGAGAATATACATTTAAAAGGAAATCTAAAAAAAAAATAATTGATTTATAAATTTTAATCAAAATCTTTAAAGCGAATTTTGAGAAAATCGAGTACATCAGTAAAGATACTAGTACTTTTTGGCCGATTTTATTTAAAAGCTTATTTTCGCGTCTCAGTGGGGCACCTAACTTAAATATAAAATTTCAACCTTGTAGCTCATTTCCTTCATATTCTATTTTGATCACAGTCACCATTTTGCAGGTCCCAAACGTCTTATATTTAACAAA
Source organism: Euborellia annulipes (assembly GCA_023213315.1). Taxonomy (NCBI): domain Eukaryota; kingdom Metazoa; phylum Arthropoda; class Insecta; order Dermaptera; family Anisolabididae; genus Euborellia; species Euborellia annulipes. Next base: position 4,164 of record JAKCPI010030517.1, read on the forward strand.
ACTGAAACAAAACCAAAACCTTTACAACTCCAGCGCCATCTGAGCTGAATTTAGAAACAAAAGAACTTTGTTTCTAGGTTCTGTCAAGATGGCCGTCCCATTACAACTCCAGCGCCATATTAGTTGTGTTTCAGTTTCAGACCTGAACTTAGAAACAAGTGTGCCTTGTTTGGACCTTAAAACGTGTATTTCCATCAAAATCTCATAATCGGCTTTTTGACATTAATCCACTAATTTATCTCACTTCAGTCATTAGTGTCAGACCTGACACGTTGTAGTTACTGTGAAGGATGACTTATCAAAGGAATAATACTGAGGTGGGTTTCCATTTCCTTCCTCAGGAGGAGCCATCTCAAATAGTGTCGAATAATTTTTCCCCATGAGGTGGATTAGACCTCGAGTTGACTTCAACTCAGGATTATAAGCAAATTTTTTTCTTGAAGAATAACCAGCTACTAAAAAACGATAAGTAAGATTTATCGCGTGATGGCGACACTCAGAGGGACCGTTCCGGTTATGAACCATTTAAGTCGAATAATTTTTTACATCCCTTTTATAGTGATTGCCCAGGTTCTATTGAATGTCTGTCTTGAAGGCAAGATAAGCAGCAGGTGACTCTTTATAAAGGTTTGAATAACATTTTGATTTTATGTTAAAAAGCTATTACGTATTTTATTTGTCTAATCGTAATCCTATTCTTTTCCTCCAATTTTTATCCTTATGAATAGGGAGATTTCGCTTTTGTTTTTTCAACCCCTAAAGTAGTTTCGCCTGTATATATTTCTTTTATCTTTAGGGAATTAATTTTTTTTCCATATAAAATTCCATTTTTATATTCCATACAAGTATATATTATTTTATATTTTGCATATTTATATATTTTTTCAACCTGAAATAAGCTTCTTGCCTTAGGGTTCATCAAGCTTAAAGTATCTAAGCCGTTTTAAAATTAAAAATAATAATAATATTATTTTTGAAATTTCACACATGTCAAATAACCTGAGGGAGTTATATTTTCTTAAAACTTTTTAGATTATGTTCTGACTTTGCTACATTATAAACAAAGCATATAAATTAAAATTTCCTTTTCAATTAAAAATGTAATTTGCAAAATCTTTAATTTTCATGACATCATTTGCTTAAATAAAATTTGTTGAATTAGAATTTTTCTACTAGACGACGATAGCCTTTTGAAAATGGAGGCCATTTAAAGCTGAGATGAAGCGAGGCCTTCCTTCTCTGCTCCCTAGGTCCTTTTATCAAAGCATTTATTATTAATTAAAATGTTTGAAACATGTTAAAACTGACAAAAAGGCTTAAAGTGCTTATTCACTATTATTAATTAAATCTTAAATAATTAATAAAATTACGCTAAACCAGATTGAAATAATTAAAAATAAATATTACCATATTTTATTAAAAAAAAAAAAAAAAAAACTTTCCTCTTTCCTCTATATAAAAGTCGATATATACTGTATTTTAACAATCTAACATTTTATTTTATATCAAAATTAATATTTAATTTTTCAAGTTGCAATCTAAATAGCAATAAAAGCGCTGATATTTTATTTAAACTTTTATTTGCATATTCGATATTCCTTAAAAATATCAATTTTGTTTTTTAAGTATCAGTTTTATCTTTCGGGTTATATAATAATAAATAAAGCTATTTTAGCTCGTGATTGGTGGCTCAGAGAGAAAACAGTGCCTCGGATCCCGGACTCGCTTCCCGTCCAAATTGAATTGGCTTGAATTGGCTACCAATTATTTTAAATAAATAGAGATGGGATCTAAATGGCCTTAGATGCCGAAAAAAGACCTTTTAACAAATAAAAAGAAGTTCACACAATTTTGAGGAAAAAATGAGAATATACATTTTAAAAATAATTGAATTTTAATCAACAATATTATGTTATTGTATTTATAAAATATTTAATAAATAAGCAATTATATCGATAATATATAAGATATCATAAACGTCGCGAAGGAAATTTATATAATTCAATATTTATTAATTCAAATCCCCGAAAAAGTTACACTGTAAAAAAAAAAATTGTGTGGTTTTATGAAACCACCACGATCCAAGTGAAACTTTTTTCGGATCGTAGGCTTTTAACTGAAAATTTTCAGAAAATTATTCAATTAAGGGTATTAAAATCGCGTTTTTAATCTTAACTTAATAATTGGAAAATGGGAATGATAATGGGAAATCAATTGGCGTATGTTAAATTAAAAACTAAAAAAATATTTATTTAGAATTTGAATCATTTTAAATTATTTTAAATATTATATTTTATCAATTTAAAAATTGAATAATTAAATCTCACAATTATTTTTTTATAATTCGTCATATATATTAAATTTCAACTTTTCTATTTTTGTCGTCATGGCTTGTGACGTCATAACTAGCGTCACGGCCCTTGATGTCACGGCTTGTAACGCGACATGCTGATAGAGAAACGAAAAATTTGTGTCGATCAAAATAAAGTTTCACTTTAAAATATGAATTTTCAATCATTTTTCATATACTTCGGTGATTTAATATTAATATACCCAGGATATGAAATAAAATTAATATAAAAGTTTATGAACAAATTACCAACTTTTAAACTTATCTTTTTCTTTGTGTGACGCCATATTTTGAAATCATTAAAAGTGTACCGCGACAAGTTGAGAATCACTGGTCGAAACGTTCTCAAATAACTCGACTACCTCAAGGAATTTTTATTAATATTATTTTATAATTATTTTAAGGAAACTTGAAATTATTCTTTTAAAATTTATTTCACAAATCTAAATTTATTAAATTCTGGTTTGAAATTCGCGCTCTAAACTATTTAAATATTATTGAAGTATATTAAAATCATACTAATTAAATAATTTTTATAAACGAATTCAACTAAATAGCTATAAAATTAAAATTAAAATTAACAATTTTTACCAAAATAATTAATTTTAAAATATACAAGAAATTTGTTTGGTTGGCAACAAATTGAATTTTCTCATATACTATTCATAAACAGTTTATGAAACAGAGTTCCTATACTTGTATAGGAAGTTTTCTGGAAGTTTTTTAACAGTGTAGGTTGTGCCGCCAGTGGATATAATTGTTTATTTATTAATTAATTAAATTTGACATCTTCTCAATTATTCTAACTAGATATCGCCTGGTCGAGGAAGAAATTAGAGGCGCCGAATTTGCGTCCATTTCTCCTGATAACTAAAATTGCTTTCTGAGTGAATTCAAATACCCGAATGCCGTGCTGTGGTCTAGTGGTTAGGGCACACCGAGTACAAATTGGTGGATCCGTGGTTTGACTCCCGGCGGCACATCCTCACTATATTGAAATATACTTATAACATATATAAATACAATTAGGCCTAATTTAAATATTGTGACTAATCGCATAGCACAAACTTTCTATTACCTCCGATAATTGAAAATTGTGTTTTGTACTTGTCACACCAAATTTTTTGTTCCGACGCATGTTGTATTTAGTTTCCGGCAATATAAGATGTAAAATTTATAAACATAGAAAAATATTTGTTTTGTTACCGGTTCATTCGTATGAAGTACAAAAATAAAATGTACTTCAAACAAATTTGAGAATATACATTTTAAAGAGAATCTAAAAAAATAATTGATGAGATATTTTGTTCTTGCGGGACTAACTTTTTTGGACCCAGGGACCTCAAAACTTGTATTTCCAAAGAATTTTGATATGAATCCAATACTTTCTGTAATATATTAAGATATAGAAAGTAAAAAATCTCGATATCGAAATTTTGACATGACCCCAAAACTTTCTCTTTATATATTTCATATATAGATAGTAAAAATGTAATTATCATAACAACGAGTCTTCTTAATTTGTTACTCCCTTAATTAATCAGATAGACCATTTTGAATGTTATTTTTCTTTATTATGTGGGATAATTTTGTAATATTTTAAACCTCATCATCTTTATAGAATATGTCAAAGTATGCATGGTTTTAAAATGGCCTCATAAATCATATACTATAGAGCATGTGTTAAATTCCAGTCTCTTAGAAATGGCCTTCGTCATATTTTGTAAAATATGTGTCAAATTCTTAGAGGAGATCGCGTCATTAATCATTTTTATAAAAGGCTTCTACATTTATTTGTTTGTTTAATTTCCACATAATTTTAAATACCGTATCGCTTTTAAATATTATTTGATAGAGTACGTATATATAAAAAAAAAAAAACTAATTCAATGATTGATTTGTTTTTATGGTTGAAGTATTTTTCAACACCCTCTCTTTGAACACTTATCAGTAATAAAAAAAAATCAGGTTTTATTTTTAAATAGTTCTTTGTCGGTTTGTTGAAGGTGGGAGAGGAGGGGGGGGGGTGTTTTCATGGAATGCATCCACGCTTGGCTTGAAGCAAATTGCGTATAGATGTCATTCATGGTGGTGATTTCACGGGTTTTCAGGTACCAACTCGTACCAGATATTAAACACGGATCGTGGATTCCAGATTCACCCTGACAATCCAGGGCAAAGCCAACTCTGGCAGCAGGATATTCCGTTTTCCTATTCCATGAGCCACTTGGCTGCTTTGAAGGGATTAAGACAAAACGGTGGTGTAGAGATTACACACTTGACTTTTGACCAATTGTTAGCCACACAACAATAATATAAGGAAAAAAATTTTATCACATAACCTGGAAAGAAGATTAAATAAAATTTTTATATTATTAATATTTCAGCATTTAAAACATTATTATTATTAATATAATTATGATATTATTATTTCGAATTGTATTTTTTACTATTATTTATCAAGTATATCAATAAAATTATTTCAATAAGTCTTTCGTTAAATAGACCCTGTTACGCATTAGTGTGTCAAGCGCCAGCTATCGAGTTTTGAGAAAATTAACATTAAAGTTTTTTGTTTTCATTGGGTTATATATAATTTTTTTTTTTTTTGTCAATTGTGCAAGTAACATTAAATATAAATTTTTTTAGGACATATTTCATAAAAAATATTATTAATTATAGCATTTGAAACAATATTCCGTGCTTAACTCAATTTTTAATTTTTTGGCGCTTGACACTAATGCATAACAGGGTCCAAATAGATATTAGGGGTATTCATGATCTTGTATATACGACGTCCTATCGTCTTAAAAGTCTCCTATGTCTTATTTGAGAATACGGTATACGACATTCACCTCTCGTATTGCTAAATAGTACATACGACGGTCACAGGTCTCTTATATCGGTGTTTTTAAATCGATTTCCGTCATTAGAAATGTCAAAGTTTTTCTACCTAAAAAGTGTTTGTGCAGTTTGTGTTTTGTTTTCAAGTGTTTAGTTTGTTTCTCTTATTTATTTATTTAAAAATAAAAATTAATGAGATATGTGAAACAATTTTAAAAAGAAAAAGACTTTTAGTAGGTTATGAATGTTGTTCGATTTCACCGATAGTCATCAAATACGACATAGGACATATTTATTTTTGGTCCGTTCGTTAACTTTTGTTCTAAACTGTTTACGATATAAGACATTTAGGACAAAACGCAAGATCATGAATACCCCATTGTCGAAAAAAATAAAGGGTCGGACTAAGCCGAGCGTACAACTTTGCCCACCCACTATTCAAGAAAAAAAAACATTTGTCCCCCCCTACAGCCCCCCCTGATGGTCCGATGTTATACATATTATATATAATTTTACTCGGGAAGAAATTTTTTTCTTTATATATAAAAAAAAATATAGGTTGGGGGAGAAAAAAAATTTCCTCCCCCCCCCCCCCCCCCCATGGTCCGATGTTATACATGTTATATATCATTTTACTCGGGAGGAAGTCTAGTTTCTGAATATATAAAAAAAATTATAGGTTATGGGAGAAAAAAAATTTTTGTCCCCCCCCTAATGATCCGATGTTTACCAAAAGCTTTTCAGTTCTTGACCCATACCTCTAGTTTATGGGTGCAAAATTTCAAAACAATTGAACAAATAGTTTTTGAGTTTTCGTTGACGAAAAAAATTACCACAGACAGCACACACACACACACAGACATCATTCCAAAAACTACTTAAATGGATTCAGGGGACCTCAAAACGCATTTTGGCAGCTTCAGAAAAATCTCGATTTTTTTTACGATTACATTAACTTTACCTGCCAACCTACGATTGATGGGCAAAGTTAAAAATATATATATAATAAATATAGAATCATCATTCAAGTAGATGTACTTTATTCCTTTAAATTTATTTTGTAATTAATAATTTTGAATTGCCAATATTATATTATTTAGGCCTATTATTGTTGTTGATCTTTATTATAACCAAATGTACAAATTACTAGCAGAATGTTTTAAATTTTGAAATAAAAATCTCTCATCCGCCTATTATAATAATGAAATTAGAATTTCACTGACATGAGAAGATCTTAAATTTTGCATGCCATCTAGCAATCACAATTGAAACTGAATGAATCACAATTCTAGACGCCTGCTAGGGCCGCAACCTCTTAAGCGAGGAGAAAAGGCGATTTTAACAAATTTTAACTAGGTCATGGGCGTCCGCAGGGGGGCAACCAGGCACTTCCCCCCCCTGGAAAATTAAAATGATACAAAAAAATGTATAAAAAAAAAAAAAAATACAAAAAACCTTTATCAGTATACATTCACCTTGCCGCGGTGAGAAAGCTTTAAATACTAAGAGATGTATAACATTATTAATATCAAAGTACGTTTTTTTAAACTTATCTGGAAGTGACTTGCCCCCCCCTGCAAAAAATCCTTGAACTAGGTAGAGCTTTTTTTGAAATGATGGAATTTTTTCAATTCAACGCTCAAATTGATTGTAAATTAAACAGTCAATATCTCGTTTAAGATAGCAAATTTGCGAGATTAGTTTGTGTTTATGATTGGGCGAAATTGGGCCTCTTGGACTTGAACCAGGACATACACGCTTGAGCCTACCACTTAGGATAAAGGAAGTCCACTCCTCTCGAAATTGTATTTGTTCTGGTTCGAGTCCAGGAGACGAAATTTTGCCCAATCATTAGTACAAACTCATCTCGCAAATTTCCTATCTTAAAAAAATGTTTTTAAATTTTAAACACCAATAAATATGTTACAACATAATACATATTTAATATGCCAGCTTAGACTTTCCTTTGTGGTATTTACAATTACGAAAAGAAAGAAATTTGCAAAAATTATTTTTTAATGATTTCATTTTACCGCCATTATATAATATGTAATATTATTATTATCGTGAAATATTTACCTCCAATTTTATATATATATATATCTTTACATCAAGGAAGGGTTGCTGGAGCAGAGACTGACAGCCAAATTTTTTTCTTTAAATATTTTATTGGGAGTTGGTCTCGATAGAGGCCATCACACATAGCGGCCTAATGCAAATTATATATATTTCTGTTTGCATGTGGGATTGTACAATTATTTATCTAAATTTCTCAATCAATGGAAGTTTTATTTGTCTATGGCCAAGTTAGTGGTGGCTGAATAAAACAATATATCGTATATTATATAGATTTTATTTTTGGCAGCAACTGCAGCTAACAGTTTCGATGGTTCCCTCCATCATCTTCAGGCCTAAAAATAATAATACAAACAATGTACATTAAGTTTATTTTTTCTTTCTTTAGGAACTAGTTTTTAACATAGGTTACATGATATATATATATTTTGTGAGCTTTCTTAATAAAGAATTTGTTATTATAATCGTTTGTTACCTATATAAGAGTCATATATTTCTAATCATATTTTTATTATAATTACCAAATAAAATCCTGTATCCCTTTTTTTGTATATTTTGACTTTTACCAAACACGGAATATCGTGTCTGATTTGTGATGCTTTATTTTTATATACAATATTTTTATCAAGAGACAGTTTTTGTTGTTTTGTTGTTTTCTGTAAAGTACAACGAAGATATATATTTCCTTGACACTTATTTGGCCCTGAAGACGGCCTCTATCGAAACCGAAACGTAGGCCCAATAAAATATTTAAAGAAAAAAATTTGGCTGCCAGCAACCCTTCCTTGATACAACTTAACAGCTACAACTACAATACTATATATCTTTACGTATCAGTTCATAAGGATCCCAGAAATGCAAAAAAATCTTAATAATGTGTAACTTTATATTTTGCTTATATCTCAGGAGTCACTCATCGTATTTGAATTAAGTATGGCAAATTTACACTCCTAAGAGATCGTAAAAAGGCATTAAAAGTAGTAGTGAGCGCAAGGATTGGTAAAAATGTGTCTTATTTATTATTTATGTGCGGCTGCAGGGCGTCATTGTGGCCCTTGAATCGATTTGAGTTGGTCAGACATGTTAATATATGATGTGATCATCTATAAGTTATAAAAAAAGTCTTTCAAAACAAAACAAAAAAAAATATCAGTGTGTGCTTAAGAACACACGACCGAAGTGAAAACTCCTACTGTATTCAATCCTGAATAAATTTATAATTAATGTACTTACTTAGATGAATAAATTATATTCGAATTATTATTATTGCAAGTCGAGTTTAATTAATAAAAATATTCAGTGACAAGACTTAACACTGTTTCTCTCGCCTAATCTGTGACTTGATGGTTCAGACTCATTCACTTTCCAGCGAAAATTCTGTACGCCGTGGGCCCAGAGAAGTTTTAGGCAACGGTTGGTCCAATTAAGAAAATTTTTTTTGTTTATAAATCAATCGAGGCTGGCGAGATTTTTTTTTCATTTTTGCAAATCTTATTCTAGCATTTTCTCTTATATTTATATTTTCTTTTGGTCACGTGTTTGGCTTTTGGATGAGGGAGTGAATAGACACCTTTCAAAATGTTTTAAATTTTGAGATAAACATCTCTCATCCGCTTATTATAATAATGAAATTAGAATTTCACTGACATGAGAAGATCTTAAATTTTGCATGCCATCTAGCAATCACAATTGAAACTGAATGAATCACAATTCTAGACGCCTGCTAGGGCCTGCAACCTCTTAAGCGAGAAGGAAAGGCGATTTTAACAAATTTTAACTAGGTCATGGGCGTCCGCAGAGGGGCAACCAGGCACTTTCCCCCACTTTCCCCCTGGAAAATTAAAATGATACAAAAAATGTATAAAACAAAAAAAAAAAATACAAAAATACCTTTCTCAGTATACATCCACCTTGCCGCGGGGAGAAAGCTTTAAATACTAAGAGATGTATAACATTATTAATATCAAAGTACGTTTTTTTAAACTTATCTGGAAGTGACTTGCCCCCCCCTGCAAAAAATCCTTGAACTAGGTAGAGCTTTTTTTGAAATGATGGAATTTTTTCAATTCAACGCTCAAATTGATTGTAAATTAAACAGTCAATATCTCGTTTAAGATAGCAAATTTGCGAGATTAGTTTGTGTTTATGATTGGGCGAAATCGGGCCTCTTGGACTTGAACCAGGACATACACGCTTGAGCCTACCACTTAGGATAAAGGAAGTCCACTCCTCTCGAAATTGTATTTGTTCTGGTTCGAGTCCAGGAGACGAAATTTTGCCTAATCATAAGTACACTCATCTCCCAAATTTCCTATCTTAAAAAAATGTTTTTAAATTTTAAACACCAATAAACATGTTACAACATAATACATATTTAATATGCCAGCATAGCATTTTCTCTTATATTTATATTTTCTTTTGGTCACGTCTTTGGCTTTTGGATGAGGGAGTGACAGACACCTTTCAACCCACCAGGGAGCTCGAGAAATCCTGAATCAATCAGTAATAGTCTTCACATACTGTATGAACAAAACTATTTTCAAAATGTATATATTTTTAAGATAGTTTTTTTTTAGATTTAAACTTTCTACCGTAGGCTCAAGTTGAAACATTATGTATATATGAAAGATAAAATACACTAGGTTATGTGTTTCAAGGTTTTTTTTATTTATTAATTAAAATTAACACTTAATACGTATTAAGTGTTAATTTTAATTAATAAATAAAAAAACCTTGAAACACATAACCTAGTGTATTTTACCTTTCATATATAGTTTTTTTATATAAATAAAAAATTAAAATTTATGTTTTTTTTATTTTTCTTTGGAATGGGTGGATAAGGTCCTATAATAAGCATAAGGATATAATGGGTGCATAAGGACCTATAATGACCAGAAAAAGAGAAGCATAAAAGGGGAACTAAAGTTCCTCCTTTGTGATCAAATTAAATATATTTTCTTTTTTTATTACAAAATACACTTGAAAGTTTAAATTTAATATTTTCTTACTTGAATTTATCCATTAACAAAATTAACGAGTGTATTGCTACTTTACAGTATATCTCTTGAAAATATATTTATTTAATTTAATAAATTTACGAAAAACATTTAATTAGCGACTTCCTGATAGTCTACTTTTCGTTACAAACCCTTAAGCCATCTTTAGAATATCAATTTTATTTTTATTATCTTTGAATTTAATTTACATTTAATTAGCATATGGTAATATCATTAATTAAAATTCGTTATTATAATCTATTATTGAACTTATATAGCATTATAATTATACTATCAAAACTCATTGGTGAGTATGTGGATTGTAACCCCTAGTTACCCGAGCTAAGATTTCTCTTCGTGAAACGCCCACTTTTTTTTAGTCTTTTAATAATATAATAATAATAATTTTTGCTGCATATGTCTTGGAATTTTTTTTTTTGACTCCGCCTTAAGAAAATTTGTTAAGATATTTATAATTACAAAAAATCAATGTTTGAATTTTTGAATGATTGCCTAGTAAAACGAATTAATTTACATATATAAAACCCTAAAAATAAAAATTATAATCATGTTAATAATATGTATTGACGATGTTAATGATTTTTGGTGGTTCCTTTGTTTGTAATGTCTAAAATCATTTTTAAGCCTGTTGATGGTTCACTGATTGACCTAAACCGTTAAAAATTGCACTCTCCAGATCTCAATAAAATTTCAGATAATAAATATTGCTTGATATTTATTTATCATTTCCGATTACCTGAAAATATTATAATACGACAAAAGAAAACCTTCAAGGATTTATCTTATTATATTTAACATGTTAACCTTGATTGTCCCTACAAAATATTATTTAATTTAAGGTTATGGAGAAAGAAAAACCAGCGACTGCTTTCCACGTTAAAATAATTTATTCGCAGATATTTCGGTAAGCTTAACGCAAACCATCCTCAGTGCTTCAAATTATATGAGTTAAGCCAGTATTAGAAAGTACACGCGCCTGGTGGGTCACTGTGAGAAATTATCGTAAAGCATACAAAAAATTCGATTGTGTCTTATGTATATACTGTAGATGCTGTTTTTCTCTCAGTGACTTGCTTCATGTGGTTTTGTCCCTCCATGTATAGAATGGCTTCTCAAGCATTTTATGAGTTTGTTAAACGCTCCACAATCATATAATTTGAAGCACTGAGGATGGTTTGCGTTAAGCTTACCGAAATATCTGCGAATAAATTATTTTAACGTGGAAAGCAGTCGCTGGTTTTTCTTTCTCCATAACCTTAATACACTTGACCCAGCATACTTAGTTTCGTTTACTTCAAATATTATTTAATTTATTCATCGAATTTTGAATTTTTGTATTGACTTGAAAAAAGCTACCTCTTCTTTCTTCTATTTTTATTCTACTTCAAGCAGACCAAATCTTTTTCGATTTAATTCTAAGAACGGTTGGCCAAAAATAAATACTCTTTCCGTTTATTTGTTGATATTTCGATCCCAGTGATATGGAATCATCTTCACTACAATCAACAGATGTTTTACAAATGTTGATTGTACTGAAGATGATTCCATATCACTGGGATCGAAATATCTACAAATATTATAGTATTTTTGTATCTGAGCAGAAGTTTGCTTTTTAACCTGATAGACAAAAATTATAATGGTTTGGAAGTCTAAAGTCGAAAAAGATTTGTTTGTAGATGGTCGTAAGGAAAATCAATTTGATTCTAAGGACCGTCGGCCAAAAATAAATACTTTTGAGTATTATCCGTTTATTTGTTGATATTTCGATCCCAGTGATATGGAATCATCTTCAGTACAATCAACAGATGTTTTGCAAATTATATGGAATCATCTTCAATACAATCATCAGATATTTTGCAAATGTTGATTGTACTGAAGATGACTCCATATCACTGGGATCGAAATATCAACAAATAAACGGATAATACGCAAAAGTATTTATTTTTGAACGATTTTTCCTTACGACCATCTACAAACAAATCTTTTTCGACTTTAGACTTCCAAACCATTATAATTTTTGCCGATCAGGATGAAAAGCAAACTTCTGCTCAGATACAAAAATACATCACCCCACAGTTATGTTAATTTGATAAAAAAAGTATTTAATACTTAATTTAAATTATCTGGCTAACGCTCTCTTTACTGAGGTTACCGCCCCAATTAACTAACCTCTCGACGGCTATTATATATTTCATAGTTAATATAAAAATGTTATTTTTCCTGATGAGGCTAATTGAGTCTTTACATAAAAACTAATTAGCATACTTATATAGTTTTATTCCCCATTAATTTCTTTTTAAACCAAGAACTAAATTTTGAAAGCTTATTTTTTTGTGAAACTCTTTAAAGATTTAAAAGGATGAATATGGAAGTTATTATTTATTTAGGAACATATCAGATTATAAAGTTAATGGTTGGTCTATTTTCGTGAAAGGTAAAAAAGAAGAAAATGATGGAAATATCTCAAATGAGATCACAGGGGACAATAATAAATTGATGCTAATGCTAATACGTAATCGATCAGTCGGAAGTGTCCCTTTTCATCCCTCCCAGGAAATGAAATTCAAAGTCGCTATAATTTTTACCCTGAGTGTACAAAAAAAAAAAAAAAAAAAAAAGAGAAAAAGAAAAAAGACCCTTGACTTTAGAACAAACGATAAAAGAGTTCATCTAAACGAAAAAGTGAGAACAAACTTTGGGATTTAAGGTTTTATACTTTAAAAAAAAATGTTGTTAAGTAAAGTTATAGAAGATCAATATGTGCACAATTTAAAATTATTTATCTATGTACAGAGTGTTAAATAAAAGATGGCAGATCAAACTTGTGTGTTTTATAAAATAGAACACTCAGCATATTTTTCCTTATATATGTATATATATATATATTTTTTTTTTTTTTTTTTTTTTTTTTTTTTTTTGAGAGCCCTATACTGTTAGTACTCTGGAAAAATATATAGCATTCATTTTATTTATGTGAAAGCATGTTCAAATTTAACAAGCTCAAGAGACGAAACTAATGGAGATATTTTAATCTAATCTTCGTAAAAAAAATTTCTGACATCTATTATTTAACTTTTTTTTGTATCTCTTCTTCCGGACAAAAAGAGTAATCCTAAAAAAAAAAAAATTTTTAAATGACTCTTTTTTTGACCTCACTGATCACAATTTAATTGTTTACTTTATATAATTATCATTAGAGTTAATAGCTTAATTTTGAAATTTTTTTCTTTCTATTAAAATTTAATATCTTTGAATATTTATATACATTTAATTAAAAAATCTGGTGTGAATGACTGCACACAAATTATTAAAAAATAAGGATAGTGGATAGGAGTTAGGAAAAATAAAATAAGATAAAAACAAGATCAATTTTGATCAGATTTTTCTTTATTTGATCGTCAACGTTTCGGACCCTTTCGGCGTCTTTCCTCAGGACAATCAATTGTCAAACAAATACAGATGGAGGTATTTCTAACGAAAATTGAAATAATAAAATTTAGACAGAATGGATAAAAATATTTGGATGAGAATTTCCATCCGGGAAAAGAAATGGTACTTTCCATTATGTTATTTATTGAATATTTGTGTCAATAATGGATGGATCTTTGTTAGAGAGGGAAATTATACTGGAGACATGCTGACATTCACAAGATCTATTGTACCGTGCAGAGAAAAGACATTGTACAAGCTCGCGTCTGCCTGGCTTTTGAGCCTTACGCATGGGCAAACATTTACAACAGTCTGTAGAGTTAGTTGCTTCCAAATGGACATGTCCCCTGCAGGGTTCTCTTAACAACAACTCAATATACAGACTTTTGTAAATGGTTGCCTGTGCGTGGGGCTCAAAAGCCAGGTGGACGCCAGCATCTTTTCTCTGCACGGTACATTGCTGATGTTTGGGAAAACGTGTTGAAACTTGACGAAGGGGATTGAAGTGACGGAAGACACGAGTGGTGTAGTAGAGAAACTTCATGTCGTCTCTCCAGTCGCCTGTTTTTTTAATTTCAGTTTTACCGTTGCTGAAAGCTACTTTCAATTTATCATAATTGCTAATAAAATAATGCACAAACTACTGGTACTGGATGTTTGGTGATTTAGTCAACCCATGGAGCTTATCGCCCATGACAAAGTAGAACGCGATCCAGCAAATGGAGGTAAACTTGTGTTTGCGGTGAGCTTTTTCTTCAAACATTTGCTGCAGCCAAACAACGCCTGACTTTTATTTAAAATAAAATAAAATTTGCTTTTTTAAATAGAATTGATATAATTTATCATTAAATAAAAATAAAAAATAAAATATATGTTATATTTGACTGTATTTTAAAAATCAGTAAAAGGAAAATTTTTTTAATCTCAATATATTCAAAGAACAGTATAATTAATGATATCTCTACATTTCAAAGATTTTCTAAAACTTTTTTTTCTGGGCATACATAGGTCAAGACTAAGCATTTTGGTTGCCTAAGCTCAAGGCTCCACTCTCGAGCACATCAGGCACTTGTGACGCTGACTGTACTTGTGATTTAGTGGCTTAAGAACCCCTCTATGTGATAAGTTAATAACTTTTAAAAACAATTATTTTTTGAGATATAATTTATTATGTTTATTTGATATATTCATTTGTTTTTGCAGATTAATATTTACTCTACGAAAATAAAGAGTTCCATTTGAAAAATAGGTTTGACAGGTAAAAAAATATTAGGCTAGTTACATTTCCCCGTGGATAATAAACAATTTTTATTTGAAACACTTTTTACTTTTCTAAAATGCAGTGGCTGAGTTATAAGCCTTTTCCACGTTAAAAATTTACTAATAAATAAATGAAATATCAAGTAAATAACAGACAAAACAAATATTCCAGATTTAAATGCATAATGTAAATGTTAGTAAATCAAAATGGAATGGAATTGTTTGGAGTTTATTGTTTAATGAAAAAAGTTAGAGTATATACCTGGCTAGTGTCTATTAATAGGCACGTCAGAAAATTATTTATAAATAAAATAACTTACTTATTTTTAGCAAGCCTTGTTTTTACGAATTTAAATCAATGTTTATAAAAAAACAAAAAAAAAAAAAACAAATAATCAATAGAAGATATTTTTATTATTCGATTTATGATTATCCATTTACCTGTCAGAAAAAAAGATCAAATCCACGAGAGAGTCGTTTAATTAATTTCATGAGTTTATCACATTTTTTTTACATCATTAATATTCAATGGCGGTTTCAAGTTTTGTTAAAAAAAGGAGGGAGGGGGCGAAATTTTCGGTGTAGGAGAGGCAGTTCAAGGAGGGGATGTAATAATAAAAGATTATTTTAGTTCCCGATTCAAATTAGTTTAATAAAACACTTTTCTATTATAAAAAGTAGAGAGCCCGGGTCGCTGGGAATATTATCGGTTTCGCTACGTATTAGAAAATTTTTAAAAATTCTACAAATTGAATAAAATTGACCAAAAAGTACTAGCTGATATGCTCGAGAGTGGGACCTCTGCCAAACCAATTTTCAAAATAAATAAATCATCGTTTTTTTAATGCAGCTGAAAGGGAAAACTCCTATTAAGACAACACTTCCGACGGGCAAGCATTTTGGTTGCCTAAGCTCTAGGCTCCAATCACGAACAGAGAACTTGTTATGTATTTTTTCATTTTTTTTCGATTTTCTGAAAATCTGCTCTAACGATTTTGATTAAAATTCATAAATCAATTCTTTTTTTAAATTCTTTATTATGTATATTCTCAGATTTCCCCCAAAATTGTTTGAAGATTATTTTATTCTTGTTCTATCCTAAGTTTCCGACCGCAAAGATCCTGTACTAACTTGGGGGAGGGGATATAACAAAAACCTCAAAAGTTTTGGCCTTTTTTCAGTTTTTCGCTCAATAAATCTCGTAAACTAAGCATATTTTATGCACCATAGTACCATACAAACTTGTAGAGCATTAAATTTGATAAAAGTAGGTTGATAAAACGAATTTGTAGATCCAATATTAACCGAGACCAAAGTTCATGATCAGTCCGATCAAAGATTGAAGGAAAAGTGGTGTAGGTTTTACGTGAAACATAAATAAATGAAATTATTTAACATATGCGACACAGTAAATAATTTCATTTATAAAGATTCTATTTTTTTTTTTACATTACTAGAAACTTTGTTTAATTTTTTTTCGGCCGTATTTCGGTTAATATTTGGTCTATAAATTTGTTTTATCAAACAAATTTAATTCTATACCACTTTGTATTGCCCAAAATATGCTTAGTTTATTGGATATAATAAGCGAAAAGCTGAAAAAAGTTCAAAAAATTTTAGGTTTCCCCCTCCCCGCCCCTCAAGATACTACAGGGTCCTCAACGTCGTAAGATAGACATCCTTGAGTACCCCCAAATAACCTGTAAAAATTGCATTAACTTCGGAATACTTTCCAGCTACCTCCCTATTTTTCATTATATCGATTGAAATTAAGATGAAAAATTTTTGCCTTCAGGTGCATTTTAACCGGAATTGTCTTTGACTAATTTAATTCTGTTTTTATTTATGGACTTAAAATTTTCTTAAACTTCTTATGAGATGAGAGATCGGCACTTTAATAGAGATGCGAGAGGCAGAGTTGGTGTAATGGAAATCATGAGTGTCAGTCTTATCTCAAGTAACTCTTACAGATAAGAAGTGAGTCCAAGAATGGGTTTGTTCTATAACGGATTGACGAAATTAATTTGCAGTCAACCATTATGACAAACTCATTAATGAATTTTTCGATTAAGTGCTTTACTGATGACAAGTGAAAGAAAATTTAATTTTTTAAAGAATGCAATTTTTTTTATTAAATTTTCGATCGAAATAAAAGAATGTGAATAATGCATGTTCTTTTTGAATCTATGATTCTATGAATATTCACTTTAATGCCTTGCAAATTAGATTCACATTTTGATGGTTCCAGTCGGTTTCAAAATTTCGTTTTTGTTTTAGAAAATAGAGAAATTCCCGACCTGCTAAATATATGGATACAAATAGATTAAAATTTATTTTTTCTCAATAATATAATAGAGACTTGCATTTTAATTATAAAATTATGTTTAATTAAATTAATTAAAATTCACTCAAATATACATTTTCAAAAGAAACTTCTAATCAAATATTTTTTTCTTATCTTAATTTTAAAACACTGTCAGTAAGAATTTTCCCCAACCTGAGGCACCTAATGTATGGTTGAAATTATTTTCGCTATACCATAGTACTATACGGTCGGCGCCACAAGTGCTCGAGAGTGGAGCCTTAAGCTTAGGCAACTTAAATTCTTGGTGTTTTCTTAAAAGTAGCTTTGTCCCTTCAGTAGCTTTTAAAAAAAAGTTGATTTATTTATTATTGGAGTTTTTAATTATAGACCACATTTGTATTAATTTATTAAAAATATAAATACTGTCTAACTTCATGGGAATGAGTGTTGATGGCGCTGAAGTTTGTGTTTAACTTCATAGGGATGACGGTAGATGGCGGTGACGTCGTTGTATATAAAATGCACGTAACGGTCCCTTAGACGTTAGTTCACTTGTGTCGGAGCAAGTACACAGTACTTGAAAACCACTGCAGAATAAGTATGGTAGTTGAAACGTTGTATAGTATTTATATTTTTAATAAATAAATGTGGACTATAATTAAAAACTCCCATAACAATCGTAATACAAACCACAAAAGATTTATTTATTTTAAAAATATTGGTTTAGTTGCCTAAGCTCAAGGCTCCACTCTCGAGCATATCAGGCACTTGTGGCGCCTGCTGTACATGTCAGCTAGATCCTTTAGAGAAGTCGGGCTTCACTATTTACTGCTTCGTTCAGAAAATCTCTCCGAAATAAACAATAAGCTAATATAATAAACCTGTATTTACACACTTTTCACATTTTTTTTTCATTAAACGTTTTCATTTAAAATTAAATTTAATTATTATAAAATAATGTCTTGTATTCATGCAGTTAAATCCGTTATTTCAGGGTCCATTAAACAGAGGTTTTAATTTTAGAAGAGGAGGGGGTGAACAATTCTATGGGGCTGTATAATTATTTTTAATAAAAATAAACATGGTGGTGGTAGGAATGAGGCAAGAGTGATGCGGGCTTAAACCATCGTTCCATTGATGAAATTTTTATAATAATTCACACAAAATTATTTAAATCGCGGCGACGGTATTAATCCCTAGCCGGTACATGGATAATTATAGGCTACTCATCTCTTACCAAAATCTGATTTGAAATTAAAATTGAGCTGAGAGAATTAAAGCCAAATTAAATAAGATTAGTCGAGTTTAATATATAAATACAATTAGATTATAAATTATACTTTTGTTTGAAATAATAACAATTAAAAATTGAAATATGATAATATTTAAAATTATAAGTACTTTTTTTTTTAATTCGCATTTAAAAAAAATTTCATATCAAATGTTGTTTTTTTTTTTTTTTTTTTTTAAATAAACAAAAAAAAAAAAAGAGTGTAAATTGGCAATTGTTTTTGTTTCTATCTTTTTTTTTTATCATATTTATCGGATATAGAAAAACTCGACTTTCAAGGGCGATAAAATGCCCTCATCTCCATTTGCAAAGGGTCAATCATTTATGGACCTTCATTGTGTTTACTATTGATTTACTTCTTTGACCCAAACAACTCCTAAGCTCTAATATTAAGTTTACTTTTAAACTCAAACTCCTTTTACTCTTCATCAGTCAAACCGTCTTAACTCTGAAAAATAATAAATTATTTATACGGACAGCAATGACGTCGCGAATTTACACAAAAATTCACTAGCCTTTAAATGGGGTATATATTTTAAAACTTATATTCGAATTAAAGGATGCATTTTCTTTTCTTAGGCTGGTTAAATACGATATATATATATATATAATTAATTAGTCAGATCTGCAAATTTCAACTTTTTTTAGCTTTTGTGGTTTGTTTTGTTATTTTTAGGGAAGTTTTTAATTATTTTGTTATTAATTATTTATTAATTTGTTATTAATTATTTATTAAAAATATAAATACTGTACAACGTTTCGATTTCTTATACTGCAGTCGTTTTCAAGTACTGTACGCTTACTCCGACTTAAGCAAACTAACCTCCAAGGACACCTACGAGAAGCTAGTAAAATTATATATGCAATGAAGTTAGCAACATATACAATCATCCCCATAAAACTTACTAGGATGGTTAACTTCATGGGGATGATTGTATATGTTGCTAACTTCATTGCATATATAATGTTACTAGCTTCACGTAGGTGTCCATTGGAGGTTGGTTTGCTTAAGTCGGAGTAAGCGCACAGTACTTGAAAACGACTTCAAAATAAGTAGTCGAAACGGTGAATTCTATCTTAGATTATCGATTACTTTCTCGGTTTGTGTTACGTATGGATGTGGTTAACGAAAATTAATAAATTTTATATAAATTAATAATTAGAGATTTTTTTTTAATTTTAGATTAATTACAATGATTAGCCTTTGCTACACTGTTTTCTTCAGCAGGATTAATTTGGGCTGCTAGAGGTTCTGATGGTCAAAATGTTGCAACAAATTTAATTGCAATATTGAGGTGGAAATATACACCAGACCACGGAAGGGGGTTTTAGTAGATAAATAAGTCCTGCATTATTCGACAAAATTTTTCCTTTATAAAAAAATAACTCAACAACCAAAGTAATAATTAAATTTCTATCAAAGAGATTGTTTAATTCTTGGAGTTTTTTTTTATTATATTTATATAATTAAATATTTATTATTTCATATACCCGAGAAAAAGTAAGGGTGTGCCGCCGGGAACAACGGAACCACGGATATAATTTAATAAATATTTAATTATATAAATTTCGTTTCGCGGCTTACATACGCGATGTATATAATATGTTAAATATTGTATATGTAATTTCTTATTTATTTAATATTTTCATGGAAAAGCCTGGGAAGGTGCCATGAAGTTGAAACATGTCATTGCGACTGAGGAGGCCGCAGAAGGAGAAACGCCTAGTAATAAAATATTTATATATTTTCGTTTGCATAAACAAAAGTAATAGAATAGATCAATAAAAGGAGAGGAATTTAGACATAGAGGATAGCCTCTATCGGTTGAAAATCCAAATAATATAAATATATATATATTCGGTTTTATTTAGATAAACCATCATCAGTTCTTATAAGCTGAATTGTATAGAAAAAATTAAAATACATCAACATTAAAATTAATTATGACAATACGTATATGCAATTTCATTGAATATCATATCTAACTGGTAGATGAAGATAGAGTTGTTATATAATATCATGTACAAAATTATGTATAAAATATATACATTAGAACTTGTATATTCATCAGGCCAAGTCTGAAAGTCCGTGACTTTTTGAATTTCCCGCCTCTTAACTGAAATGGCAACACTGTTCCTGTCAGCAGGCAACTATCAGCTGACTCCTGTTGAAATTTGAACCAGCTGGGTTTTTTAGTTTTTGTTTGATTTCCATTAATAGCAGACTACCTCGTGATTTGAGAAGAAAATGGACAAAAGTGAATTTCGTGTGCTCCATGGCAAAAAATCAAGATTTTGGTAACGGATTGCTCCATCATCCGCCCTATTCTCCGGATTTAGCCCCGAGTGACTATTTCTTGTTTCGAAATCTGAAAAAATGGCTCGGCGGAAAGAGATTTGACTCCAACGATGATTTTGATGCTCTCGACAAATCTTATTTTTTTGAAGGGGTAAAAAAAAAATTGGAGAAACGTTGGAAAAAGTGTATAGAGCTCAAAGAAGACTACGTTGAAAAATAAAATAATTTTTTATCCAAAAACCTGTGTTTCATTCAAAAGACTTATTTTAATGGCCTGCCCTCGTATTCTGTGGCAATAAGAAGGAATTGGTTTTACCTTTCTAAATTTTCAATCCGTGTACACAAATTTGCTGTTTTCTTGTTAAATGTCGTTTAATTTATCTTTAATTATTATTGACACACAATTCACACCCATTTGCAATAGTAATACACGAATACAACTAGTAGAACAACACATGGATTATAGTCGTCTGCAGGGGCAGGCCTTGTGATATAATCTATAATAAATTTTGTCAAGTAGTAAAATACTAGTTGTGTGAAATTTTTATTTAATTCTCGAGCTCAGAGATTAGTTGAGGTAGAGTGAGGTCATACCATCCTTGTTTAGGCTTTCCTCAAAAGCTTAAGACGAATGTCGGGATGGCTAATGCGACGTTTACTCCTGGCCTCGTCGTTTGCGCGAATCTTTGATAGTTTTTTTTTTTTTTAAGTGAAACTTTTATTTGATGGCCTCAAATTTTTTCGCTCTTACATCAGCATGTCGCGTTACAAGCCGTCACGGCCGTGACGTCAAAGGCCCGAACGCTACAAGCCATGACGTCACAAGCCGTGACGACAAAAATAGCAAATTTGAAATTTAATATATATGACGAATTATAAAAAAAATAATTGTGAGGTTTAATTATTCAATTTTTCGATTGATAAAACATAATATTTAAAATAATTTAAAATGATTCAAATCTTCGAATTACTAAATAAATATTGTTCTCAGTTTTTAACATGCGTCTATTGATTTCCCATTATCATTCCCATTTTCCAATTATTAAGTTAAGATTAAAAACGTGATTTTAATACCCTTAATTGAATAATTTTCTGAAAATTTTCACTTAAAATTGTTTTTTTGTTTATTGGAACATGATTAGGGTTCAGCATAATTTAAATCAATGATGAATACGACACTCTACATCCATCTTCAGAAACTCATGACCTGTGTTTAATTTCTCCTAAATACTAGAGTCTACGATCAATACTTTAAATCTTGATATATTTTTTGTTATTTACTGAAATATAAATTAATTTGACCCGAAACATAAATGTACTTAGAAATTTATAGTGGGAAGGGGATGTTCATGACCTATAATTTCTCCCTCTAGATATGGAAGGGGAAGACTTGAGACAAACGTTTAAATTGCTACTTAATTTGCAATAAATTTTGAAAGATTGAACCATGAGAAAATACGTTGTTCTCAATAAATATTTGTAGACTTTTTTTAGCACATGTCAATACATATTCCATCACTAATAGGCCTATTATTAATTTAATTGTTTGAAGTTGTGACTGTGATATGAAGGGATGGATATATCAGCCAAAATGCAATGCTCGAGGTTCAATAAAACTCCCAGAATAAGATGTTTCGGCCTGAATTTATTTGGCCATTTTCAGTTATCGCTAATTAAACACATACTAGCCTCTGGACCTCCGCCAGTTGAATCGGGCCCGCCTGCGGCGGACCCTCGCTTTTTCTTAATTATGAAAAAAATTATCATTACTATTCCAATCCAGTTGAGGGTTTGTTTACATTCAAAGAATACACAAATGGAAAGAATATTTCTTTATACATTCCCTATAGAGAAATCGTAACTTTAAGAATTAATAACTCAAAAAGTTCTAGGAATTTCGGGATGAAAGTAATTGTCTTGTAATCCAGAGAAGGTCCTCTTTATGCATATAAATTTTAATTTCAAAATTCCAACGGGAAGTTGCCTAAATAGAGCTTGACAGACAGACGGACATTAGCGAATTATATAAATAGATTACAAAGCAGACATGTTTGCTCAGGGGCCCACATCTTGTGGGTACGTGGATGGCGACCACGAGCTGCCCGAGCTGGGACAGACAGTTCTTTAAATGTCTGTCTCTTCCTTCCTCTTTTCAACAGGCGTCAGACCGTGCGACGGGCCGACCTGTCCTATTTCTTCCGGTCGTAAAAACGTATGATAGGGTTGGAGGGAAAGAGTGAGGTCCCGCATCGCGGGAATAAGGCTAGGACAGAAGAAGAAGACAAAGCACACATGTGATTTTGTAATAAAATTTATTTGCTTCATACAAAATTACATGGTTCTTGTGTCAGAAATTCATCTCTGTAATCTTGGGCACAGGAACCATATAATTTTGTATGAAGTAAATAAATTTTATTATCGACAAATCCTGGTTCAATCACATGTGTGCTTTGCAAAATGTGTATAATTTCCAATAACTAAGGATGGCCAAATAAATTCAGGCCGAAACCTCTTATTCTGGGAGTTTTATTGAACCTTTTGGCTGATATCTCCAGCCTTCATTATAACTATTATTAATTTATTAATTGTTTTAGAATTCATTTGAAAGGTGGATGGCCAATTATCCTCCTTTGGATTTTAATTATTTAACTTTTCAAAATAATATTTCGTCATCTTTTTAATCTGATGAGATATAAAAAATCTTAATAAGCCCTATATAGAAAGGGTCTTTTAAAAAGATCCTTTAATTTAATTACCAACATACTAATTAATTTTTCAATAATTTTAATACGTTTTAAAACTTGCTCTAAATCCTTCATTCAGTTTTTTTTTTTTTTTTTTTTTTTTTTTTTAATCAAATATAAATACGTTAATACAGTAACTTTATTTATTATTTTAATAATGAACTTGAATTTGTATGCGACTCATTTTAACCGACCATGGGTATTTTTTTCCACCCCTTGAATTCTCCAACTAGAAGGGTAGAACTTTAACTAGAAGAGAAGATAAAAAAAAATGGCTTTAGGAAAAAATTTTAAGAGACTCCACAGGGTTGATGGATGACAGCTATTTTTATATTGTGCAAACGCAATTGACGCTTCGCAATTTTCGGCCGATATTTCTTCGCCTAGTTTAATATAATGAATTTTTCGCCGATCTGTAAGGGCCCTAAGCAGTGGCGCTTTTCATTTCCTACTAACAAATACAGTTGATTTTTTTTTTTAAACTTTCTATTTATCAATTTCCTTTATTTTTTGCCCTTTTCTATTATAAGATGTAAGCAAATGCAATATTGGAAATTCTATAATCCTCTGAGTTTTTGAGTATTGTTTATTAAATCTTCTTATTGTTTTATTATTTAAATATTGTTTTAATAATATACTGTACAGTAGATACATTAGCATCCAAATAAGTTGAATATACATAATCAACTTATTTTTGTTATTTGTTTTTAATAAAACTTTTTTCAACAGTTGTTTCAATATTTTCTATTAATTATAAGGAGTATTGTCCAATTATAATGACGAATTGAACCAAATTTTATCGAGATAATTAACATTCGCCCCTATATTATAACATGAATGAATATGAAATGTCTCTCTTTTGTGTTTTATTCCCTGTTCTAAATTAATGATAGATACAAGCAAAAGTTTTAATTTAAAAAAATAGACAATACGGTTCAAAAAATGTTCCGTTCTTCTTAATTAGTTCTAATCCTTTACTAATTACCTTTGGACAATGGTCAAAGATGAAATCGTAGTAATCGATAAATATTTACCGCTTTCTACGAACCAATTCACGTTTAATTTTAACACTTTCACATGAACAGGTCAAAACTTAGTTATCTTAAAAATCTGGTGTGACTGGACGCTCAGCACATAACTTCGGTAATATAAAGTTATGTTCTGTAATTCTCACATCAGATTTCTTTGTCGATATATAAGAATTCAATATAAGTATAGGAAAATATTTATATTTTGTTACCATGGCAACCATTTGTCCTATCTTTCCTATTAAGTGCTTCAAACAATTTTGAGGGCAAAATTAGAATATATAATATATTTTAGTTTTTATTTTTTTCACCCCCTCCTACAAGTGCCACCCCATTCAACTATATATCATTGGATTCAGCGTTAAATTCACTATTTACTTTAATATTTTCTTTAGGGCACCTCGCTTTGTTTAGGACTTATAAATTATTTTCTACATATGTCATCTAATTGACAAAAGTAGTTTTTATTTTTTTCACCCCCTTCTACGGGGGCCACCTTATTCAAATATATATCATTCGATCCAGAATTCAATTCTCTATCAACCCTAATTTTTTCGTTAAGGCAACTCTTTTTAATTTTTGAGTTATAAGCGAGCGGCCGATTCTTATTACTAAATTATTTTATTTTTTTTTCACCCCCTCTTAAGTGCCACCCCATTCCCCATTGGATTCCAACTGGAAGTAGTACTTTGGCTAATAGTTTTTTTTTTTTTTTTTTTTTTTTTCCCAAAAATCTCGAAATTGGTAATTTTTCATCATATTCTTATGTATAATAAATAATGTTATTTTACACACGTTTTTGAATAGTTTAGATATTGGGGAGAAAATGGAGGCCACTCCCGATTTATTTATTTTGAAATCGTATAATATAAAAAAAAAAAAAAAAAAAAATTGACATAATCTTATAAATAATTCTCTTCTGACTGGAGATGTTACATTCCCTCAGGGAGGAACTCCTTTCTGGTGCAGAGGGTGAGAAAAAACAGATCTTGTGCTCAACATCCCATCTGCCTTTAGACCTCGTCAACGAAAGTAAAATGGATCATTCCAACTTCTCTAAAGTGTAGAAGAGTCCCTTAAGTATAATAGTTCACTTCATTTTCGGAAATAATTTCTTTTCTTTGCGTTATGTTCACACATATTCATTAATTATCTTTTAATTATTCTTAAAACAAATTCGACAGAGATTTAAAATTTATTATTGTTAACGAAATACAAAAAAATTATATTTGTTTTATTTCAAAGATTTAGCTTAGTCCAATTATTTAAAAAAAGTTTTGATTGATACAAATTTGCAAATCATGTTTGAAGATGATGCATCAATCATTCGTCCCTTTTTCTTCCATCCAATCTATAAGGAGGTTAAATGAAAATGTAAAATTTCGACAAGAACGTTTGATATCTCTCTCTCTTTCTCATGGAGTATTTGTGTGTATGTCAGTGAGTGCTCTTAGAGCCAAAACGGCTTAACTAATCGATGCCATATTTTAAACTTAAGATTCTAGTCTGTCAATATCTAGAGAACAGTTTCTTTTGAATACAATGAATGTCACATAGAAGATATGAGCAGACTTTAAGCTACGATTTCTTCGGTGCGACTTTCACAACTATCGTTCAACGATAATCGTTATATATCATTTTGCTTGGAACGTGTGCTATTGTACGATTTGTGTATTTTTCGCTAGTCTTCATTCGCAGTCACATTGTTCTATAATAAAGCAAGTTTGTGTTTTTATTAAAGAATGAGTTTATTGAGTAGACGTAAAATATTATTACTTAGAAATGGAGATGGAAGATGATGAAATACTTCTTCATACTTATGGGATAAAAAGAGCAAAAAACCGTACCGTCTTCATTTCGTAATTCAAACAAACTAAGAAATGAAGAGGTTCTGTACCAAAAATTGATCAGTTCCCATCTGCGTGAAGACGACAAAAAGTTTTCAGAATTTTTCCGTCTTTCTGTTGAACAGTTGAATTCTTGCTGATATTAATCAAATAAACGTTGACGACTAACTATGATTTTCACTATTTAATTTCATAGGATCTCAAACCAGGTGATTCAAACTAAGCTTCACACAGATTCCAGGTTTAGGTAGAATTTTGAATTCTTCAAAATCCATCTACCTAAACCTGGAATCTGTGTGAAGCTTAGATGATATTCACTTTTTACTGGACTGTCAACGATTATCATTAACGACTCTAGCGACAATAATGATATTAAAAAATGCTGTGAATTAGAGGGTTAAATAATAATATAGAAAAGTAAAAATACAAGGAAGACGGGCTGAGTAACTTTTGACAAACTATTGAACTAATAAAGCAGAAATAATAGTTTTTTTGTTATTAGTCGTTTGCAGATTAATTAACAAAAAACTCACGAGTTTTTGGTGGTGATATTTTCCTCCACCAATATTCTGCAGTAGAAACGATCTCTGAGTTTCCCATCGAGTGACACGATTATAAATATTGGAAAAAGAATATAATCATAAAGTTAAAAGTTGATAGTAAAGCTCTAGTTTTTTTATTAATTTCTTATTACTCTTAGAAAATTAGATTCCCAATAACTTGTCCATTTTAAACTTTAATTTCTATTGATGTTAAAATTTTCCAATTCTGATTTTATTTTGGCTAAGTATTATATAATATATATATATATACATGTATATATATATATATATATATATTACTCAGTTTCGGCCATCTTTAGGACCTGTTTTTAAAATATGTAAAATATGTTTTACAAATCGTTAAGTAAGACACGGATGACAACTTAAATATATAATATAAAATAAATAAAATAAATAATTAAATAAAAAGACAAAAAATTATTTTTACATGGAATTACTTTTATTCTTCCTTCCTAGCAGTTTTTAAAATCTTAATTTTAATTTTCTGTTAATACTAATCATATTATACTAGCTGCAATATGCGCTTCGGCTTCCCCGCTGCACTCTCTTGCTTGTTTTCGGCGTTCGAATATTCTTTACCCTAGGTTAATTGTTTCAAAGGTTTTATTAATTAAAAATTAACACTTGATACGTATTTCAACAATTCCTTGTCATCATCAAAAGTGATTACATTCTAATACTCATTAACTATCACTTTTGTTGATGACAAGGAATTGTCGAAATTCGTATCAAGTGTTAATTTTTAATTAATAAAACCTTTGAAACAATTAACCTAGTGTTTAATTTGTATATTTAATTTTAATTTACAAAATCAACGGTCGAAAGTTTAAATCTTATTCTTCACTCCCCAGAAATAACAACTATACTCCCCCCTCCCCCACCGTCTTTTTTGTGAGAAGTTTCAAATGACACAGCTGAATGAGAAATTTATGGAAATGGAAAAGATGATGTAAACTCAGCCCAAGGGCGTTATCTTTCTTAACTCCTGGCCAACCCTGCCTTATGAACTTATTTTTATTCCAAACAAAATGAGAAGCCACTTCAGTGTTTTTGCAAAATCGTCATTTTTGAAGAGCTAACAAAACTGCCCGATTATAATATATAGCCACAAATTATTTTTATTAGCACCTTTTAAATGTATCAATCTTCAAAAAAAAAGTTTGACAAAAAAAAAACCTTTTATTTAAATTGCAACCATTTTTTATAAAAATTTTTTTGAGCACATGTCGGAAATTTGGTAACCATGAAGGAAATTCATCCTCACTTTACGGAGCTGCATTATCCCCACCCTCCCAGCATATCTTAATAGAATACTCCCATCCCCAAGTCCCATTGAGAAGAATAGGCTTCTGAGATTGTCTATGGCCCAATAGGATATCCTCGAAGGGCTTTGGCTCTCTGGTGGGAGGCTTGAGGAAGGGATAGATCGATCGGACGTGGAATAGATGGACTATAGAGAGAACAGGCGCAAGATCAATTGAGAGACATAAATCGTCAAGTTTTAACTAAAATAGAGATAATTATATCCTGCTTTTCATAATGATGAGTATTTGAGAAGGAATTAGTCTGATCATTTCATTGTAATTAGTGAGCATTTGCCAAACGAATATTACGTGATTCCGTTTCCGAAAATAATTAAGGGATTATCTTTTTGAAATTGAAATCCTAAAGTCGAAGATCAATTAAGTTTATTCAATTATAGAAAATCTCACTGTTTTAATTTAAAAGAAAAAATTATCTTTTTTTTTTTTATTTTTTTCCAATTTATATTTTCCTTCCAATAAATTTTATTATTTTCTAACAAAGATTTTTATCGAAACAATAAAATTTTCATTTTGATAAAAATTTAATTTTTATTAGAATATTATTATTATTATTATTATTATTATTATAGGCTTATATGAGAATTAAATAGGACAATTTTTTTAAAAATAGTTTTCTAATAGTTATTTAATAGAATGTGACAAATGATTGATTAGATTAACAGAAAATTAAGAAACATCACCTAAATTTGATAACACTGGACAACAGTGATTTTGTTTCGGGGATATTAGGACCTATTTTTGAGAATATGGATAGCGGTGATTTCGAAAATACCATCTATTTTGCCCGATTGGCTCATGTAGTTTGAGAGATATAGAGGGAATAACATTTTTATAGAAAATATGCTCTAAAACGGCTTCTATTATGAATTCAAGATTTTTTTAAGGCGACACCCCTTAAAAATATGCAGATAGTTAAAATACATAGAAATATTCAAGTTTCCAGTCATTTAGACGTGTCTTAAATGATTTAGAGCTGCTAAAAGATATATTTACGATATTCTATAGTTCTTTATAAAAATCATTCATTCGTGAAAATCTGTTAAACATATTTAACGAAATTATTGTATAAACAAAACAGTTAAATACATCTAAAGTTATAAGTTTATATTATATAGAGATTTCTATGAGCTTTACTGTTGGATAGGAAAACGCCTAATAGATAGGCATCCAAAGTGTATTTACCAGATTTTGATAATTGTTTTGTTTATACAATAATTTCATTAATTATTAACATATTTTCATGAATGAATAATTTTTAGAAAGCTTAAGAACTATGTATTTTTTGCATTCAGGGGTGGTAAAAATAGTATTAGGGGTTAGACAAAAAACAAAAAAAAAACTGAAAAAATTCGATTTTACTAAACTTTAAGTCGTTTGAATATTTCTATGTATTTTAACAATCAGGAAATTTTTAAGGGGCAATGCCTTAAAAAAAATCTTGAAAATTCACATTAAGAGCATATTTTCTATGAAAAGTTTATTCTCTCTATATCTCTAAAATTACAGCCACTAAAAATTTTTCTTTTTCATTTTTGATTCATTTTCTTAACCCAAAATAAATAAGAATTGATTCATGAAGTGAAGGAAACTTTTAAAAATGTAATTTTTGTTATCCAGTGTAATCAGTTCAGCAAGTAGAAAAAGTATTCAGGTATATAGGCCTACCTCGCCTAGTCCGGTTTCACTAGAGTATTGTTTGAAATTTCCAATAATAAAAGTTTTAAACTAAACAAGTTTTAAAAAGTTTGTTTGTAAACAATTATTGTTAGTTTCTCGATTATGCCGGTTTCAAATATTCAAACAAATCGGTCGAAAGTGATTAACCAGACTATTCGAGGTATTGCTGTTTTCTCTTTTTATTGAATTGTTTTGGGATTAATATAATCACAAAAACCATTTTTTTTCATACCCACAGGAAGTTAAAACGAAAAGATCCGTCGAAAATCGGAAGTCGAAATTTTTGCACATCTGTTTCCATACAAATCAATAAGGGAGAAAAAGTTAGAAATAGAAATTACACCAACTCAAAATTTTCGGCCTAGGAAAATTAAAACATCTTGAGTTTTTTTTCCTCATTAAATTTTGTTTAAATATTTCAAATTAAAAACCCTCACGAAGAGAGGAAATTAATTTTTACTTTACGTACTTTAAATAAGTTTAATAAATTAAAAAATTCTTTTGTAACTCTAATTTAAAATTTTTTTGCTTGTATGGTGGAATGAAACCTTTCTAATAACTCCATCCGACGTCCTTTTATTTGGTAACGTGCCTCATCTTCAGTGCCGTGAGGTTGGTGATGGTGGGCTTTCATCAAAAATTTAAAATGTTGCATAGGGCATTGATTGTGTGGGTCTGAACATCACCACATTGCGTTTGCGTGTTGAAATAGTCTTCTGCCGGCGAGGATCGATCAAAAATCGCTACGCGATCGACGTGTTGGCCATCCCTGCTATATATTAATATCATCTAAGATAAATGCTATTTTAAAATTTTCATCGATTATAGAAGAGATCTCAAACACCTCATATTCAAATAAATAAAATTATAAATTCAATATCAATCTTTTTACTGATTTATGCGGAAAGTTCCGGGATGACCGAGCTGGAGCTCGGTGCTTTTTCCTTTTGATAAAATTAAAAAAGTATTATACTTCAGTGAAGTACTAGAACTCGAAGAATTCCAAAGACAAGACCTAGCTTAATTTCATATTGGTACTTAAAATTTGAAATAAATCAGAGTGAAGTGAATTTTTGAAAAAATTGGAAAACTAAAAAAGTACATCTGTAAAGTACTAGCACTCGAAGTCTCCCAAAAACGAGACCTAGCGTAATTTGTTTTGTTTACGAGAAATAGTATATATTTAAAATTTGAAAAAAATCGTCAAAG
This sequence comes from Euborellia annulipes, assembly GCA_023213315.1. Lineage (NCBI taxonomy): Eukaryota > Metazoa > Arthropoda > Insecta > Dermaptera > Anisolabididae > Euborellia > Euborellia annulipes. Next base: position 35,428 of record JAKCPI010030517.1, read on the forward strand.
GTAACATTGAGAAAATTGTAAAATCTAAAAAAGTACATCAGTAAAATACTAGTACTTGTGGTTTTCCAAATACGAGATCAATCTTTGTTTGTTTTGTATACGGCAAACGGGAAATTTAAAATTTGAAAGAAATCATGAAAGGAAATTTCGAGAAAAATGGAAAAAAACTAAAAAAGTACATCAGTAAAGTACTAGTACTCAAGGTTTCCCAAAGACAAGATCAATTGTAGTTTGTTTTTTATACCACAAATAGGAAATATTTAAAATTTGAAAGAAATCAGTAAAGGGAATTTCAGGAAAAATAGAAAAATCTAAAAAAGTACACTAGTAAAATACTAGTACCCTTATTTTCCCAAAGATGAGTCCTAGCGTAATTTCATATTGGTGGTGAAATATATATATTTTAAATTTGAAAAAAATCGTTAGAGCCGTTTTCGAGAACTGATGTGCTTACAAACACACATACGTTTAATAGTATAAGATAAAAACTCAAAAGTTATTCAAATAAATACTAGAAATCATCAAATTTCCTTTTCATTTAAGTGTCGAAAAAAAAATCGATAGTTAGCGATTGTCGATTTCCAATGGAGTGTTTTTCATTCTTATAGCAAACGCTTTAAAAAATCCAATACCAGGAGATTACAAGGAAGAAAGTAAGCGAAGCATGCTGCGACATTTTCGACCAAGGCGGATGGTGTACCAGATTATATAGAATAACAAGTAAACAGGTCACAGACTGCTAGCAACTTGTATCAAATAATCCTGCATCCTGGAGAGATTGTTGAAATCCGGGAATAATACTCCCCACTGACAAACCAGCAGATAGGGAAACGTCTACATTTGAATAGTTGATCTAAATCACTGGTTCATAATCTTGAGGTAATTACCCCCTTGGGTGTCATTTATTATTCAACCGAGGGAAAATTTAATTTCTAACATCTAATGTAAACCTCCTAATATAAATGGAATTATTTATTTGTTTATTTTCATTGTTCAATTAGATATTGCTTCTTCTAAGAACAACATTCTTCTATTTTTAAATTAGATCAAAATGCAAATTGAGATTCGTTCTTTAAATAATGCCATTGATATCATTTTGATATTCAAAAATCATTATTTACTTACAAAAAAAAAAAAAAAAAAAAAAAGAAAAAAGTCTATATTTACAGTATTACATTAGAGAATTGAAACATTTAAGCAAAATTCACATTCACGATCTGAAAAAGTTTTTGATTGACATCGAACACATCGACAGCCATCTTTTTCTTGTTTCCGAGTGACGTCATTGTAGGAAAATTTTAATTTTTTTGCTGCGGCGTTTCGTAACGCTTTTATGATCATAAATCTAACATTAGAAATAATAGACATTTTTTTTTGGCTTAAATCGTGGTTTATTTTAGCAAATAATAAAAAAAAAGTGTGTTATAATTACAATAAGATACAACGTTTCGGCTGCTAATTCTGTAGCCGTCATCAGATAGATGCATTTACTTTTAATAAAGAACTAAGCGTTAGGTATTATTTACATGTGTGGCTAACTTCGCCTCGCTTACATTCGTAGCCAACTTCACTTCGTTCACATGCGTTGCTCACTTCATATTACCAACAATTGAATCTTAAACTACTAATAAAAAATTTAATTAACATTAAAAACAGGGACATTTCTAAATTTAATTAATGATTTTTAAAATAGGATTCGCATGTATACATACACAAATACTTAGATACATACTGGTACATGCCACCGGTATATATGCTCTATATATATCGGCATATACACATTTAAAAATTTTTAAATTATTACAAGAACAGAATATAGAAGTCTCGTTTCTAGAATTGTTAAGGTGCGCGTCTCGGGGTGCTGATTTTGGGAGATTCCAGGGGACACAATTTTGAAGCTATCGACCTCAAATTTTTTTAAAATTAAATCTATTTAAAATATCTACAACTTATCGAAGCCCTTTTTTTTGATTTTCGAAAAAATACATTTTTTTTAGATTAATCGCATTAAATAAAAGATATTTTTTAAAAATTCGCTCTATATCTTATAGATAATTAAATTAGTAATTATTGTGTTAAAAATGAATTAATTTTTTACCCTTAATTAATTAGCTGGAATCTTTCAAATGAAATGAAATAAATCCCTTGTATCCCTATGGGAAAAACTAACGCCATGTCTTGTCGCTTAGAGTAACTCGGTACTGAATCGTCTTCTAACGGCTTTTCGAGGCTCGAACCTTAAAAAATAGGGCACTATGTAATAACAATAATCGTGAAAGTCTAAATCAATTAATCAGTAATCTAACATGCAAGAAGTTATAAAAATTTACTTAAAAAAAAAAATTGTATGAGCATGAAAAGTAAATTTTTTTTTTTTATTACGTTGAAATTTTTCATTTTTTTTATTTCTAAGTTTAATCATCTCCTTGAAAATAGTTCTTTTCTTTTCTATGATCCAGGACATGAACCAAATTAATGTCGAATACTTTTTTTAATACGTGCCCAGAGTAGATATTAAAAACTTAACATAAAATTTCCATTATTCACCCAAGTAGATTATACCTGGCTACTTTTCTTAAAAATAAAGTATTTTATTTATATATAAAAATATAAAAAAGAAAATTTATGATTGACACATTTTCTTTCTGGTTTATATTAAGGAGTTGTGATTAATTCCCTCTGGCACGATTCCACAGACAATATAAATTGTTTATTTGCATGCAGTTGTTGCTTGCCATAGAAAATGTTTGATCATGCTTGGGAAACTTTCTTGGAAAATGGAAAGCCTACTGGACCTCTCAGTTCACATCTCGGGATTCAAATCAGACATGGTCCCATGTCGATGTGAAGACGACCTCTTTAAATTATTTATAAGAGCACGGCTTTAAGGCCCTGCCCCTGCCCCTTGCCTTCCAAGACTTTATATATATTATGAATCCCGAAGAATGCGGCCTTAATGGCAGATTAACGTCTCGAATAAAATGTCTAATCAATCCGTGATTAGACGCTTGTTTTCTCCTCCCTTGGGATGCCTTTTCAAACTGAGGCCAACTTAATTATTTTTATTTCTTCTCAATTTATCGTTAATGGGTGAATGAGATGAAAAAATCTGGGGTGACTGGTCGCACAGTACAAAACTTTCTTTTACCTTTAGATCTGTGCTTGTCACACCATATTTTTTGTATCAACATTTATTTAATTTTCGTTAATATAATAGAATTCAAGATGTAAAATTTATAAACATGGTTAAATATTTATATTTTGTTACCATGGCAACCATTTCTACTATCTTTCCTATGAAGTGCAATAGTAAAGTGTGCTTCAAACAATTTTGGGGGCAAGATGAGAATATACATTTTAAAGAGCATCTAAAAAATAATTGATTTTTGAATTCTATTCAAAATTGTTGGAGCTGTTTTTGAGAAAATGATTTATGAATTTCAAAAAATTCGAAAAAACTGAAAAAGTTCATCAGTAAAGTACTAGTATTCTTTATCCGATTTTGTTCAAAAGCTTCGTGTTACGTCACAGGGGGAGTACCTAACTTAAATATAAAATTTCAGTCTTCTAGTTCTTTTCGTTCTTTGAAAACCGCTTTTTTGGACTGATGGGACCTCAAAAGTCTCGACATCGAATTTTTGACTTGAATCTAATACTTTCTCTTTTTATGTATACACATAGGCGTAGCCAGAAATTTTTGATGGGAGGGGATTCAGGGTGATTTCTCCCTCCCCCCCCCCGATATGCAGTATATGACGTCCTCCCCTTCGGGCTGGCTCGGGCCCGCCCTTTCTTAATTAAGTGCCGAAATTTTTCATTTAACTCGTTTCAGGCAATAAAAAATTCAACCCTCTTATCTTAAAAAATTTTATATAAGAGCCTATAATAGCGGAGTGTCTATCTATCTGTTTATCTTGACTCTATTTAAGATGTCTTTAAGTTTAAGATGTCTTTAAGTAATAAATAATAATATATTTGTTTATATAATAATTTTTATTATTTTTCATTTGGGGGATTTAATCAATTTTAACAGACTTTAATTTTTTTATAAAACAAGACAAAAATCAATTATTTTCAATGGGAAAATTCTGAATTTTTTGCGTTTCCTTTAATAAAATTATTTTATTTTATTTTTTTTTAAGCTAGAGAAAATTATTATATTTTTTGTATTATAGAGCTTAAATATCTAGTCATGGCTTGGGTCCAATGGGTGGGTTTGAACCCCAAATCCCCCCGTGGCTACGCCTATGTATATACATATATAGGCAAAAGAAAGTAAAAAAAAAATAAATAAATAAATATTTTTTAGAATTTTCTAAATATGGGAGTTCTTTCGGGATTTTTTATAAATTCGATTTGTAAAAAAATTAGAATTTTTCAGATTCGGGAAAGTTGAAAAAAAAAAAATTATATATTTTAAAAATATTTACCAGTAAATTTTATTTGAAATTCTATTGACAAATAGTTTTTTGTTTTATTTCAATATATTTCCTCAAACGAAGTAAATAAATAATAAAACCAGTTCAAAAATCAAAGTACTAGTGTATATACCGTCGGTCCGGTAGAGATGCGATTGCCTGGGGTACCCGAACACAAGAGACCCCCAAATATAAGTTTTTTTTTTTACATTAGAGGAAGTTATTATTTACATCAAACATTACGTGACATTTTAAATTTAGTTCAACTAACTAAAAGCCGAATAATCGATGCAAAAGTTCGCAGGCCTAGATTTTAAATATTTAAACACGTTAATATATTCATAAATAGGTTTATTATATAATATAATATAAAATATGTTTTGTGCTTTTATTTCTGAGTAAATTAAAAAAAAGAGGACCCGCCACAGGCGGGGCAAAGTCCCCGGCTCTGAGTCCGCCGAAGTGGACGCAATAAAAAAAAATAGACTTTTATTATTTATTAAGTGATTCGAAAATCTTTTTTCTAAACTCAATTACGAATATATTTCCATTTTTTAAAAGTTTTTTTTTTTAATTATAATTTCATACATATATGATTTTATGTATGTTTTTTCTTGAAAAATATTTATTTATAAAATAATTATATTTTTTTTTAAAGAAAATTTACATTTTTTTTTTTAACTCTTGATTAATTTCCCAAAGGAAACATTTAATTAAAATTATTTATCAAAAAAGTAGTTCTATTTTTGCAATATCACGATTCTAATACATTAAAGTCTATGCTATACATTTTAATTATTCTTTGCGACTTTTGTTTAGTTTCGTTTTATAAAAGAAAGTATTATTTGGGCTACGCATTAGGATTGGCCACACAAAAATTTAACAGGAAAGAATTTCTGAGTTTGTCTTTTATCTTAAAGAAATGACCTAAAGACAATCGAATTTACAATAAGTAAGTTAGTTCTGACATTTTGGCTTACTGTGAGTCGTACTTCTCAACAAATTAGATATTAAAGGATATATACGGTATTATTTATATATAAGCAGAAAAAAATCCAGAGAATTGATTTAAGTAATTTTTCCCCATTCGTCCTTAGAAAAGATAATCAATCCTTAAATATTCCCTTTTCGAGAAACACTCAGTACGCATATTATTAAATAAAAATCACCTTCAATCAATGAGCAGATCCCTTTTATATACGATCACCTAAAAGAAAGGATAACTGCTAGAGGAGTTAGAGATAGGAAATAAAGTAATTATTATGGGAGTTTTTAATTATAGACAACATTTTGTATTAATTATTTATTAAAAATATAAATACTGCACAACGTTTTGATTGCTTATACTGCAGTCGTTTCCAAATAGTGGGCACGTGGTCCGACTCAGTACGTTCATTTTATATGCTAAGGCGTCAGCGCCATCTACAGTCATTTCCATGAAGTTAGACACAAACATGAACCCTAAAAAATCATTGTGTCTAACTACATGGAAATGATTGTGGATGGCGCTGATGGTTGTATCAAACTTCAGGGAAATGATAGTAGATGGCGCTGACGTACAGTACTGTAGGTTTTACGTGAAACCTATTTATAAATAAAATTATTTTATTTATGTGAGGTTTCGATATGTTAAAATGAAAGAAATATTTTAATTTATAACTCTATATATTTCAATATGACTCTCAGTCATATGTAACTCCTGAAGATGGGTTAATTCAAGTTATCATTTCATTTATAACCTATTGAAACCTCACATATATTAAACAATATTACTTATATTGATAAATAGGTTTCACGTAAAACCTACACCACTTTCCCTCCAAACTATAGAATTCAAGATGTAAAATTTATAAACATGGGAAAACATTTATATACAAGAGTAAAAAGGTCTTCAAACAATTTGAGGGCAAAATGAAAATAATCATTTTAAAGAGCATCTAAAAAATAATTTATTTTTGAATTTTGAGAAAATCGAACAAAAAAAAAATTGAAAAAGTGCATCAAAGTACTAGTAGCTTATTTTCACTCCTCAGGGGTGCACAGTGAGGGACAATATTAAGTCGCACCAGTGGCGGATTAATGCAATTTTGTCGGGGGGGGCGGTTTTTTTTTTATTTTTTATTTAAGGACTTTGTGGGCATCTATGGCCATTTAGACCCCTTTCCTATTTATTTAGATTGATTGGTAACAAATTCAATTGAAATTAAAGCCCGGAAATCATAATATCTTTAGATTACTAGTTTTTATAACATTGTGAATTTCTTCTCGGGGGGGGGGGCGATCGCCCCCTCGGCCCCCCCCCCCCCCCCATTTAATCCGCCCCTGAGTCGCACCCATGCCATTTCTACTTGTGATTATTTCATTGTTTTTATAAAAAAAAATGAAAATCGTTATTGGAAATTTTCTAGATTTGAACCATGAAAGTTTCCATTAAAAATATATATTATTTTTTTAAAAACAATGAAATAATCACAAGTAGAAATGGCATGGGTGGGACTTAATATTGTCCCTCACTGTACCTAACTTAAATATAAAATTTCAAGCTCGTAGCTCAAATCTTTCATGCTTTAAATTGAACAAAGATATACAGACTTACAGACACACACAAACAGACCATTTTGCGGGACCCACTTTTTGGACTCAGTAGACCTCAAAACATGTATTTTCATCAAAATCTCAACATCAAATTTTTGACATGAATTCAATACTTTTCTCTATATATATTACATATTTATAGGTAAGAGAAAGTAAAAAATCTTTCACTATGCCATTTACTTACCGAAGATGGGAGAAAGTTGTGGGCCATTTTTTTTTTTACTTATTTTTATGAATAAACATTTTCAGTGAATATTTATTAAAATCCCATTATATAAAAATATTTGCTTTAATTTACTTAATGACATTTTTATTTAATCAAAGAGAAAATTTAATATATATATATTTTTTTTTTTGATTTCTAAAAAACATTATTTTATTTTAAAAATGTTCTTTAAGAAACACACGATTAAATGTTAAAAATTCTCTCTTGTTTTAATATTATGCTAGCTTTTCATGTAACGTTAACTTAAAAGTCGTCTGAGTTGAGGTTTGATTTAAATATTCTTCGTTTTTGCATCTAATTTGTAGAAAAAAAAAAAAAAAAAAAAAAGAAGTGGATGAATTCAAGTAAGAATTTTCTTGCTCCTGGGCTTTTACTAAAGCACGAACGCAAAGTGAGCATTTTATCACTTTAACAACATATGTCCCTTTTTTAATATGTAACATCCATTGTCGGGTGCAGCCTCTCCTGTCCTTTTTCAAGTACAATCAGTTTGTTGGCCAGTAATACCATCAAATTACTTATTGATTGGCTACACAGAAAAAAAAATCAACTCACTTTCTCTAGCCATTCTATTTATCGTAAGCAGGGTTATTTCTATTTAATTTTTAATCGAATGAAAAACGTTCTAAGAAAGCTTTTACAAATAAATATAATGAAATATAAAAGTATAGCTTTTGAGAAAAGGAAAAATATGATATTTACTTTATTTATTTTGTTCTTTCAATAAATGCGACTTCTTTCTAGTCAAAAGGATCAGAGGATTGTTCAATTAAGTTTTTGAGAGGGATTACAATTTTTATTCAAACTCCACTCCCCACTTACACCCCAAATAAAAGCATTTACATCACTAGTTTGTTGATTAAAATCTGGTGTGACTGATCGCATAGCATACAACTTTCCCTTATCTTCGGTAATTGAAAGTTTATATATTAGAATTCAAGTTTTAAAATTTATAAACATTATTTAAAAAACATCTCGATTC
>JAKCPI010030518.1:0-32688 GCA_023213315.1 Euborellia annulipes
GCCTGAATAGTCTAAATAAAAATCAGACTAACAATTGTAAGTTCACCTTTGGCGGGCCGCGCAAAAAGTTGCAAAGGGCCGCAGGTTGCCATATGGTATATTTCATATAGGCCTATAGGTGAGAGAAAGAAAAAAAGAACCTTGTATTGGTAACCAATTAATTGAAAATATAGTGGAAATGGAATTTATTTTGTCTTATTCGCTATCAAAAGATCTTTATCTAAAATATTATTATTTTATATAAATTAAGAAAAATAAAATTAAAATTATAAGAGGTTTATTCTATGTACTCAGGCAATAAAAAAAAGAAATATTCAAACCCAACTTCAAGTACAAATCATTTTATAATATAAATTCTTTATTTTACATTGGTTTCCTTAATCATCTTATAAATTTTCTGACAAAGGAGCTTATAGAACTCCGTCGAGAAATAGGAATTGTTATGCTACACAGAGGGGATGTGAAAAAATAAGTATTTGCTTTTAACAGTTAAGTGAATGATCAGAACCATATAAGCTTACCCACAGTATATTATGTATCTATATAGAACCTTTTCTAGATTTCAAACAAGAATCGGTCCTCTAAGTTCATTAATTCATTTTGATTGAAAAATAACATGAAATTTGCGACTAAAAAAAAGCAGAATAATACATGAAAGAAATTACAAAATTTTATCTGCCTCCTCCCCCTCCACTCTATTCAAACTTAGAGCATCAACGAAGCATCTCGCCTACTCTACTATAGTAGGCTATATAGTATACAATAAAGAGAGAACTAAGGACGTACTATTTAACAGAAACAAAAATTTAAATAAATTGAGTTCATCTCATTTAACCGTGCGAACAAATTAAATTTTTTTAAGCAATCCTAGTTAATTTTTTGGCTCTAAGAAATAGTTCAAGTGTGAATACTTCTCAACTAGAATAACTATTAGATGGAGGAGCTTGATTAATTAGTCTACCGAGCTATATTAGCATCATCCGTTTTTAATATAAATAATATTTTAAAGGTATTTACCTAACTATAAAAATCTTGCCACAATCGACTTTTTGTAAAGAACTAAAGCAAAAAAAAAAAGACACGTTAAATTAGATTTCAAAGTTGTGAAAAGTGAACAAGGAAACGTAGAACAGAATGTTAGAAAAGAAAAGTGAGAAGCAGGAAAGGGTAGAAAGGAGGCCTTCTTCCTAGGTGAAGGGGTTTGGGTGCTGACGCCTCTTTTGAGTGACTTGGCAGTCTGATAAAAGGCGCTTGATACTTTCTACATATTTTGCTATGGGTGGTTTGTCTGACCTTATTATATTGCAACTTGAAGATCTTGAGAGAAAGTTATTTAATTTGATTCATTTCTAACTCAAAAGAATTTTTATTAGATATTACTATTTTTAATTAAATTTAGAAGAGTATTTTTAAATTTATTTAAGATCTTTTTCTAGATGATTTAGAACTAGTCCATATTCGTATTTCCGAAAGAGATATTTTGATTTTTCATGTTTGAACTTAAAATGGACTTATGCTTTGGTGTTTAGGCCTATGGGGAGATTTTTCCTTTGATCTAGAGGATAATATTATTTTTCCAAATCCTTGAAATATAGATGTTGTCTATTTAAGGGTATATCGCAGTTAAGTCATGTCAACCCTTTAGCTGAGTCCTTTTAGCCAGCCAAGAGCTGCTATGCATTGGAACGCGCTAAGCAAATTGCCAGGTTCCGTTCCACGCCGGCCTCAAACAAGATTACCGTTCGCTCGCTCGGTAAATACCGGCAGAAAGGGAAGCTGGCAATGGAAGGGGGGCAGCCCCTTTGGGGCCGCACTTGCGACAAAGCCAGCCACGAACCCTCTTAAGTAAAGGTCATAATTAGAAGCATTCAACTATACATTATGAACATAGTTCTTAGCTAACTTTTTACACTTTTAGACTCAATTTACGCTAAATATTAAAATAAGAATGAAATATTATTAAGGGTTGGTAGGATGTAATTAATAAGTCTTAGGCCTTCAATAAGAGAGGAAACATAATTTGCAAATGCGTCATGGATTATAAAACTACTAGTATTTATTTAAACATAGTTAATTGAATTTTTTTTTAATTTTTGGCAGAGAACTGTTTTTTTTTTTTCATTTAGTATCTTTTTCGGCATCGAAGGCTATTTAAACCCCGTCTCTATTTCCATTGAATTGGTATCCAATTCGAGAAGGGATGCGTTTCTTTGAACTTTGGTATCAGAAGCCAAAGCTCTTCCTTCTCTGAGCCATAGTTCAAGGGGCACAGAGGATTGTTGGGTTTGAGGGTGTGTCTGCATGCACGAAAGTACCTCAGATAAATAATCTGGTATCCCGGTAATAATTTCAAATAAAAAACAAAAAAATATACAGTAGTAAAAAAAATTCTTTTTATTTAAATTGAACTAACAAATAAATAGAAACAAATAATTTAATTGTTCTTGTTAAAATTGTTGAATATTTGACTTAAAATAAAAGCATGGGGCGCTCATTGGTAGCTTGAGAAATTGTCTATTCTTAGAGCCTCGAAATCCCTTCGAAACGCCCCACGCTTTTATTTCAAGTCATAAATATTCAACAATTTTAACAAGAACATTTAAATTATTTCTCTCTTTTTAGTTCAATTTAAATAAAATCATTTTTTTTTTTAAAGATTTTTTAAAGGGAAACTTTTATTAAATCGCCTCAAATTTTTTCGCCCATCTATCAGCATGAAGCGTCACAAGCCATGACGTCAAGGCGACTCAAACCAGGTTTCTTTACTACGCTACGAGAGTGCGCTAAAATTTTTCGGGGATGGTTTTAGGCTATCATTATATCAAATTAGGGGTAGGGAACCTCCCTTATCAGGGGTTCACAAATCTCTCATAGGAAAGCATTGGAAAACAGGTTCTAGCTCGTTATACAAAAATATATTAATCAAATCTTTAAAAAAAGTTTTCCTTCCCCCCCCCCCCTCATACGATTTTAATAAAATTTAAAATGACGCTTCTCTGGGGTGCAAATAATTGAAAAATGGTATTCCAGACTTCATAAAGTTCTATCGGCTCTACCAGGAGGGATCCTCCCTCCACTAAAATTGATTCTTCACTCGATTTTAATAAAATTTAAAATTTCAATTGAAATAAATAGAGACAGAGTCTAAATAGCCTTCGATCTGAAAAATAAAATAAAATAAAGATTTTTTTTTAATCTCTAAATTTCAAATTTTATTTTCAAATTAAGATAAATATTCTGTATATTTAATTGAAGGTAATTAAATTGAAATGAACTTGAATTGTATGGATTCCTAACTCTCTAATTAGATTAGTATCTAGTTGCCCGTGATGACCATATGACGAAGTAAATATGTAAAATGCCAACCGATTGGGGCAAATGCATTGGGGTTTGCTTCAAAGGGGTATGAATTTGGTGGCCAATATCGAAATAATTGCTTTATTAGCTTGGCAAACACACTCATACACATAATATATATGTATAGAGATATAAACTCTTCCTACACGGCTATGACAGGTTTTGGGAAACATCGAGGGTGACATTGAATGGGGGGGGAGAGGGGAGAATGGGTGGGTAGCAAATGTCATCTCATCCTATTACTATCTGACTGGGCTAGTAATCCTGCAAATTAATTTCAATTCAAAATCCGTCTGCTTCACTTATCCATTAATTTGTCAAAAAAAAAAAAATTTCTTTGTCAACAAAAAACAAATAAAAATATTTTTCTTAAATTATTAATTTAATCAAGAAAAAAAATTATTTTTTAATTGCTGATAATTTAAATAAATGGTGATGTGAATAGTCGCACAGCACAAAACGTTCTCTTATCTTCAGTACGGTAAGACACACACCAGGGGCGTATATAGAAATTTTTTTGGGGGGGGGGCCCAAAACTTCTCTTCTCTCTATTTTTTTTTTTTTTTTAATTTATTTACTCTCACTTTTTTCCTTTTCTTTTTCTGTTTCACTTTTCCTTCTGTGGTCCTCTATTCTGCCCTCTGTGTGGAGATGTTGTGGCCGGGTTTGCCCCTTTCCCTGTATATGGATTTGGGTTTTTTTGGGGGGGGGGGGGGGCGCCCCCCCCCCCCCCCCCCCCCCCCCCCCACCCCCCCCCCACACACACACACACACACACACACACACACACACACACACACACACACACACACACCCCACACACACACACACACACACACAGACCACGAAACCACTTTTTTGGATTTAGGGGATCTCCAAACGTGTAAATCCATCAAAATATCGAGATCGAATTTTTGACATGAATCCAATACTTTCTCTCTCTATATATATTACATATATAAGTAAGAGAAAGTAAAAAGCACATCACTAAAATCTTATTGAAATATAGGGCCTATTAATAATAAAAGCGGAAAGCGCAAAACCAGTATTTCTGTTAAAATCGAAATTTTTTGGCATCGAAATAGTATACCATAACCCAGGGCCGGATCTAGGGGGGGGGGGCAGTGGGTGCACTTGTCCCGGGCGGTAGATATCAGGGGGCGGCAATTAAAGAAAGATTTACTAAAAAAAAAAGGTAAAATGATATGAATTTTGTATAGAAAATTTTAAGGAGGGGGCGGCAAATTAAATTTTGCCCCCCCCCCCCCTAAAAAATCTCCTAGTTCCGGCCCTGCCATAACCTACTGTTTTTCTTATAAAAATAGATATAAGAAAGTACATAAAAATGTGATTCACTAAATTTGCTTTGACCGCATGCAAAATAAAAATATAAACTTGTGTAGAACTATCTCAAAATTTTTATGATTATAATATAAATATTAGAAAATAAAAGGCCGAGCAGCTATATTAATTTCTTTATTTAAGAATCCACAGCGACGTTTCGGTCGACTATGCGACCATCTTCATGGCTAGAGTTCAGTCAACAGAAAAACCTCTTAAGTTCTTTGACAGACATTTCATAAAATACATATTGATGAATCATATTGACTTTGGAGCTGAATGCATTATATATGATAGATAGTAATGTATTTTATGAAATGTCTGTCAAAGAACTTAAGATGTTTTTCTGTTGACTGAACTCTAGCCATGAAGATGGTCGCATAGTCAACCGAAACGTCGCTGTGGATTCTTAAATAAAGAAATTAACATAGCTGGTCGGCCTTTTATTTTCTACTACATACTGATTCAGCTATTCGCCTCTCTAACATAATATAAATATTATTTTCTAAAAATATCAGTCGGTAAAAATGAAAATATTATAATTAAAATATGTTAAAACACTTTTTTTTAATAAAACATAACATGAAAGCAAATGAAATTCTTATTACTAAATCCAGTCTTTCTATGTCGCTTATATATCATTTTAAATTAATTTTTTACTCATAAAGAAGATCGTACCTAATTTATATCTTTAAAAAAAGTGGCTGTATCTACACAATATCCATATCTCTTTCAACACGGCATAGGCCGAAAAGCATAATAGAGGAGTGCCATAAAGCATATGTTGGAATATTAAGCAAGAGGGTCGAACAGGTCATTTGATATGACTCATTGACATAAGAATAACGGTTGATCCCTCTGATGACTCGACAGAGGTGATGATGATGATGATGGTGATGATGATGGCGATGACACTGCGAGGGCGGCAGCCATCAAATGGGCCGAGATTATGATGCCAGTAAAGACAAGCCACCAAGAGATGTGACTTTTTCTCTCTCAAATATTTTTTTCCATCAAACAATATTGGCTCTTCGAAGTTTTAACTTTTATCATTCGATAGAAGAAAAAAAATAGAAATCATTTAATTAATCCTCCCTCTCTTTATTGAATTATATTTTATTCCATTGGCAAAGCACGCCTTCAGCGGGCTCCCTGTACCTCATTGTTCGCCTTCGACGAGCAAATGCATCAAATCAATTATCCCACCCAATGCAACATATACACGGAACACAAGGGAGGCATCGTCCCAGCATCTCTATGCTGTTCAGATCACGACTAACAGAACTAGTCAAATCCAATCTTCCTTTGTCCCCATGACCTCCCGTGTATGGAACAAGCTCCCTGCGTCTATCTTCCCCAAAACCTACAATCTTCAGACTTGCAAGTCTAATCTCAACAGACATCTTCTCAGTTCCCGCAGTTGAGTTCCCTTTTTATGCTTCTCCTTTTGTTTTTATTTTCTTCCTGGCTGCATGTGATCACTGGTCATTATAGGTCTTTGGACCTTATGCACACATTCCAAAAAAAAAAAAAATATTCTTGCCTACTGTTTGGAAATTTTGCAATTGCTCGCAGAAAGTTATAAATTTCCCTCTCTGACTCAGCTTCTTCTGACTCTGGCCAATCAACGAGAGAGAGTGGTAAACAGTTACATAAACAGGAAGTGAATGGGTAGCGCTTTATATATCGTAATGATGATAATGAGAATGTACAAATAGTAAAAATATTATTAAGCTTAATAAGAGAGAATATGGTCTAATGTTTTATTAAACATAAATAAGCTCTTGGGCCATAGCACAGTGGTAGAGTATTCGCCTCTTGTGCTAGGGGTCAAGGGTCATGCGACAAAAATTCATTTCAATTTAATTGTCTACCAATAAATTGAAATAAATAGAGACAGGTCTAAATGGAATACGATGCCGAAAAAGGGCTTAAATAAATTTAAAAATAAAAAAAATTTCATTTACATTCACTAATATTGCAAAGAATACATAAATTTCTAACATCTTCATACATTTCCTATTGGAGTTTAATAATTCAAAAAGCCATAAGAATTTCGGGACGAAAATAATTTTCCTCTATTTCCTAGAAGGTCCTCTTTAAGCATATAAAATTTGATTTCGAAATTCCAACGGGAAGTTTCTTAAATAGATAGTGACAGACAGACGGACATTAGCGAATTATATTTACTTCTGTATAGAAGATAATAACATTAATTAATTAACCAATTCTTCTCTTAATAAACTACAACTTACTTTAATAATTTGCTAGATATGAGATTTTTTTAAATCTTATCTGAGGCCTTATAAACGTTATCATAGGTACTGCATATTTATTAATTACAATATTCATTATTCTGGTATATTTATTTAAATCAATTTGTATCCAAGTCTGGGATCCTAACCCACACCCCTTGCGTTTTAAGATTATCAATCAATATTTACATTATAACCTCTCGATCACGAGATAAGGGGAGGAGCCATTTAGATGAGTGTAATTATTAATATATTTCTTTAAGTTAAGTATACCTATTACTTAAGAAATAATAAACCTACTATTCAACAAGTTTTATTTACATTTAAGGGAAAAGTCTATTCACGTTCTCGGGCTTTTAAGGTGTCTCTTAAATGACAATATTAA
This sequence comes from Euborellia annulipes, assembly GCA_023213315.1. Taxonomy (NCBI): domain Eukaryota; kingdom Metazoa; phylum Arthropoda; class Insecta; order Dermaptera; family Anisolabididae; genus Euborellia; species Euborellia annulipes. The sequence continues at coordinate 7,339 of JAKCPI010030518.1, forward strand.
AACCAACAACAACTCCATGAAATGGGTCTGTTAATTTTTTTAATTTTCTTTCTCAATTCGAAGAGATAAGTATAGTATTGTGAAATATTGCTGCCTCTAGAATATCTATAGTTTAAAGTTTAAATTTTTTTGTGTACCCCCGAAATTTTAATTTTCTTTTTCAAATATAAATTGCTTTTTGGCTTTAAAATTCTTGAATGAATATCTATCAAGGGTTTAAAAGTTTAAATATTTTTTGTGTAATCCCCCCCCGAAATTTTAATTCTTCTATTTCTTCAAATATTAACATGTTTTTGGATTTAAAATTCTTGAATGAATATCTATCAAGGGGTTTAAAAGTTTAAATATTTTTTGTGACCCCCCCCGAAAATTTTAATTCTTCTATTTCTTCAAATATTAAATGCTTTTTGGATTTAAAATTCTTCAATGAATATCTATCAAGGGATTTAAAAGTTTAAATATTTTTTGTGTAATTGCCCCCCCCCCGAAATTTTTAATTCTTCTGTTTCTTCAAATATTAACATGCTTTTTTGGATTTAAAATTCTTGAATGAATATCTATCAAGGGATTTAAAAGTTTAAATATTTTTTGTGTAATTGCCCCCCCCCCGAAATTTTTAATTCTTCTGTTTCTTCAAATATTAACATGCTTTTTTGGATTTAAAATTCTTCAATGAATATCTATCAAGGGATTTAAAAGTTTAAATATTTTTTGTGTAATTGCCCCCCCCCCGAAATTTTTAATTCTTCTGTTTCTTCAAATATTAAATTTTTTTGGATTTAAAATTCTAATGAATATATCAAGGGATTTAAAAGTTTAAATATTTTTTGTGTAATTGCCCCCCCCCCGAAATTTTTAATTCTTCTGTTTTTCAAATATTAACATGCTTTTTTGGATTTAAAATTCTTCAATGAATATCTATCAAGGGATTTAAAAGTTGAAATATTTTTTGTGTAATTGCCCCCCCCCCGAAATTTTTAATTTTCTGTTTCTTCAAATATTAACATGCTTTTTTGGATTTAAAATTCTTCAATGAATATCTATCAAGGGATTTAAAAGTTTAAATATTTTTTGTGTAATTGCCCCCCCCCCGAAATTTTTAATTCTTCTATTTCTTCAAATATTAAATCTTTTTTGGATTTAAAATTCTTCAATGAATATCTATCAAGGGATTTAAAAGTTTAAATATTTTTTGTGTAATTCCCCCCCCGAAATTTTTAATTCTTCTGTTTCTTCAAATATTAACATGCTTTTGGATTTAAAATTCTTCAATGAATATCTATCAAGGGATTTAAAAGTTTAAATATTTTTTGTGTAATTGCCCCCCCCCCGAAATTTTTAATTCTTCTGTTTCTTCAAATATTAAATGCTTTTTTGGATTTAAAATTCTTCAATGAATATCTATCAAGGGATTTAAAAGTTTAAATATTTTTTGTGTAATTGCCCCCCCCCCGAAATTTTTAATTTTCTGTTTCTTCAAATATTAAATGCTTTTTTGGATTTAAAATTCTTCAATGAATATCTATCAAGAGTTTAAAAGTTTAAATATTTTTTGTGTAATTGCCCCCCCCCCCCGAAATTTTTAATTCTTCTATTTCTTCAAATATTAACATGCTTTTATGGATTTAAAATTCTTGAATGAATATCTATCAAGGGGTTTGAAAGTTTAAAGACTTTTTGTGTAATTGCCCCCCCCCCCCCGAAATTTTTAATTCTTCTATTTTTTCAAATATTACCATGTTTTTTGGATTTAAAATTCTTGAATGAATATCTATCAAGGGGTTTAAAAGTTTAAAGATTTATTGTGCAATTGCCCCACCCCCGAAATTTTTATTTTAAAATTCTTGATTTTTTTAATATGTCCCTGTCCGCCTGATTTCATTTGCATGCCCGTTGGCTCGAATCAGTTTATTAAAGGGAAATTTAGGCTTGCTTCTTGCCCGTAATTTTCTCATGGCCTTCAAAACCCAGAGGCCGGGCAGGGCGAATACTCAAATTTTAAACTTGATTCATTGTATTTTCATTTAGGCAAAAATAATATGGGCTTTAAAATTAAGAGAAAAACTACTGATCACGTATCGAGACGCCGCCCGCCAGGCAAGTTGAGATGGGCGCGGCGAAGCCGCGCCTTTCTCAACTTGTATTATCATATTCCTTTAGTTACCCCGCGGAGATATCTTTGACTTTTCGAGATCGAATCTATAAAAATCTGGTGTGAGTGCGCGACGCAGCACACAAATTTCTCTTACCTTCGGTAATCGAAAGTTGTATTCTGTGCTTGCCCCACCAGATTTTTTTGTGTCGACATATATTTAGTTTCCGATAATACGGTACAGTGAGGGACAATATTAAGTCCCACCCATGCGTTTTCTACTTGTGATTATTTCATTGTTTTTATAAAAGAAAATGAAAACCTTTAATGGAAATTTTCTAGGTTTGAACCATGAAAGATTCCAATAAAAAATATATAATATTTTTTTAAAAACAATTAAATAATCACAAGTAGAAGGGTGGGACTTAATAATGACCCTCACTGTACATTTTAATTCAGGATGTCGCCCTCGGGCCTTGGTGTGGCGGTTTGAAGAAAAAAAAAATAAACATGGGAAAATATTTATATTCAGTTACCATGACAACCATTTCTCCTATCTTTTTCCTAAGAAGTACAAGAGTAAAGTGGTCTTCAGAGGATTTCAATGGCAAAATGAGAATATACATTTTAAAGACCATCTAAAAAATAATTGATTTATGAATTTTAATCAAAATCTTTGGAGCAAATTTTGAGAAAATCAAAATAAAACTGCAAAAGTAACTCAGTAATGTAATAGTACACTTTGGCTAATTTTGTTCAAAAGATTCGTGTCAGGTCTCAGGTTGGTGCCTAACCTAAATATAAAATTTCATCCTCCTTTTCGTTTTTGAGATATTTTGTACCCAGACAGACACACAGACAGATCATGTCGCGAAAACCACTTTTTTGGATTCAGCGGACCTCAAAACGTGTATAACCACCAAAATCTCGAAATCGAATTTTTGACATGAATCCAATACTTTCAATATATATTAACATATAGAGGGGGGTCTATAGAGGTAAGAGAAAGTAAAAATTTAAATTATATTCGGAGTTGAAGAAAAGGCGTGAGGAACTTCGTTTCTGGCGGGGATCTTACGACCCCACACGCTTCTTTCAGTATCTGAGGCTATTTAGGTTCTATTCCAACCTTTCTAAATATAATTTAGAAAAAATTTTATTCAGGGCAGGAAGCGGACCTCTGACCTCGATTGTTTTTATTTAATGAGTTAGATTCTAACATTTTAAAAATAAAAAGTTACAGTGAATAAAAATACATCAAAAATTTTTGTTAATTTATGACCGGTTTAGAAATTGGAATACATCCCTATTACGGAACCATATGTTTTTTTTTTTACTCCTCCATGAGGGAATGAATGTAATTAATGTAGCACGATGAAACGCGCTTTCAAAATCATTGAACCTTAAATTTTAATTATTAATACACTTTATCGAATGAAATGAAAACTGATGGGAATCAATATTTTCTTTTTAATTCATGCTTTCTAAAAAATCTTTATATTTTCTCTAAAGTGAATTGGATTCTTTTTTTTTTTTAATCTTTTTGTTAGGATATTCATATTAATCCGATGCATTTGTCTAATTTCTCACGATCATTTTGTCCTATCTCTTTTGGGGGGAGGCAACCCTTTTGAATCTCACGCCCTGCCCATTTAGCTACAACAATGAGAAGCGGCATTGTTCCTGAGGTATTGTTTCGCAAACATCTTGCACCGCAAGTTTCTCTTCTCTTTGGGACATTGCTGCTACCTCTCTCTACACAGGTAACTCAACACTTTTTCATCTTAACGACCTAATTTACCCAGGCTGTCAGCGTTAGTTTGTTATATTGCTGTTGTGCCTATGCTCTTCCTGACCTCCTCTTCTCCCTTTTACTACACGCAGGATATAAATTAAAAAGAAGGGATACACTTAAACATCCCTAAAGTATTTTCTAAATTGTAAACGTTCATTATCTAATTAAGAGTAGATTTGTATTGTATTAAAACAATATATAAAATGGAGTCAACACGTCACATTTTTAGAATATTGATAAACAGGAACTGTGCGTAAACAGACAGAAGACCAAATAATAAAGATATGGTGGGTAAGCAAAAGATATTATTAAATTTGGAATCCACAAATCACAGGAAGCGATAAAAATGGCCCCTTAATATTTATTGGGAATGACTATTTTTTTTTAACATCCTCTGAACCAAATCTTTTGAAATTCAGTGATAATACGTTTGTTTACTACTTTTCATAACAAGCCATTGCGTTTAACGGGATTTAATCGTATAAATTGGAAAAAAGTGTATAAGTTATAAAATAATCAACCTATAACATGGCCTTGTGTCTCAGGGCTAGAGTATTAGTTTCTGGTATCAAAGATCAAGGGTTTGCATCGCGAATTTATTTTCAATTAAATTGAAATAAATAGGGACGCAGTCTAAATGGCCTCAGATGCCCAAAAACAAATTTAAAAAACCTATGACATAAAAAAAACTCTTTGACTCTTTTATTTTTTAAACGTAATTAATAAACAAAATAATCTAATAATTATCAATAAAAAAAAAAAAATCGTCACGATAAATAGCTTTAATTCTAGATTTTCTGTTCTATTCTTTATGAAGTTTTCTTGAAAGCAACGTTTCGCTCAAAAAACTAGTCGAAACCATAGCTTCCCTTATAACAATTAGATTTGTGGTGTGCCAAATAGACAATTGTAGGAAAAGGTAAATTGCTAAGATTTTTGGCGTCCCCTAATAGGGATCGGGTCACGTTAAAAATATGCACTCAAAATATCAAAACAATTTGTAGCACCTTATATGGTTTTATATTGTGAGTTGCCGCTGATGAAGGATTGCTGTTAATGCCTCCTAATATACGGATTATAAAACTCACCACAATTGATTTTTATTAACTGGCGAAAATCTTAGCAATTTTCCTTTTCCTACAATTTACTCTTCCATCTTTATCCCCTTTATTTAGATATTGTTTTTCAGAAAATCAATAAATAATAATTTGCAATGTAAATTTTCATAAATGTCTCGTAATAGTAACTCATCAAGTTTTGGATTATACATTGTCACTATACAACTTCAAATGAACAATTCATCTTTACATAAGAAACAAGGTAACAAATTTAACTAAACATTTATAGGTAACAAAATGTTATACTAATAAACATCACTCGCATATATTCTTCTAAATATCTTCATTAAATTAAGGGAAAACAACTCAAGTGTAGGGGAAAATGAAATATTAATATTTAAATGGGCTATATCATAAATTCGAAATTTTCCTTTGGATTTAGTTGCTATTGTTATAAATACTATTAGTAAAAATTTTAAAATTTAACTTGAAAAGACTAATTAAAAATAAATTTATAATACAATTTTACTTTCTCTTACCTATATATTTAATTCAGATATAATATATATATATATATATATATATATATATAAAGCATCGGCATAACTAAATAACTAGCCTAGGGGCGAGATGGGGGGGGGGGGTCTGGGGCGCTTCGTAACTCAACTCATTTGACCATTCTTTTTCTTTTTTAGTATTCGAATCTCGTTCGAGCATTTTTTTTTTTTGTAATTTTTCTCCGGATTTGTGATATAAAATGAATTTATTATGAAATTTCAAAAAAAAGCCGGAGATTTAGGTAAAAAGCCGGAAAACCAGAGTAAAGCCAGATGCGCTAGGGCGCCTATGTTGGTATCGAGGGGCGCCAAAGGCTTACTCAGCCTGGGGCGGAGGGGGCGAGCGCCCCCACCTGAATACGCTACTGATGGAAAGTATTGGAGCGAGTGAGTTAGTGGCTGTAGGTCAACTGAAAGTATTGGATTCATGTCAAAAATTCGATATCGAGATTTTGATGGATATACACTTTTTGAGATCCCCTGAGTGGTCTTTAGACATATTTTTGAATGTGTTGTTTTCGTGCATTAAATCAATATGGATAAATAGGAATTAAAGTATCTCGGCCATTGAAGGAAAGTTAAATGTCTGAAGATTTAAGACAACTTTCCAGAATTGAAGACACAAATCGTTAATCTCAAAATTTAACTAAACCTCTTGGGTGGAGGAAGCAGAAGCTCAATTGTGGAAAGTTAATTTCAGATGGCTGCAATTTATGAATAAATTGATTGGGTCACCCTTTTAGTATAATGCAACTACCGTACTTGTCCCTAGAACGTAAATAAAATATGTAGTAGAAGGAGAATAAAATAGGGGAATAAAAAGTGAGAGCAGCTAATTATATTTCGTTTATTTTTCCCTCAGTGCTGACGTTTCGGTCCTGTTTAGGACCATCTTCGGCCGAAACGTCAGGACGGAGGGAAAAATAAACGAAAATATAATTAACTGCTCTCACTTTTTATTCCCCTTCTTCTACTTCAATTAACCAGTTATAAAAACTTTCAATACGTACTAAATAAAATATGTATTTGAAATTGATAGGTTATGCTTCACAAGCTTCAAATTGTGTTTCATATCAAATATTTCATCACTCAAACTACAGTTTTATTTTATTATATTAAAATTTCCACGTAGAAACAAAGTTTAAGACTTAATTGATTATTTATTCAGCAACTGAACAAGCAATTAATAAATAATCGCCTTTTCTCACCCTTCGCCAGCCTAGATATAGGCCTCGCTCGCTTCTTTTCGAGGTCGATTTTGCTATAGACGAATGTTTATGGATGCAACGCGTTGTTTAAAACATTTGCACAGGGAATATTGCTCAATCCGACCAAGTGCTAGAATAAAATAAATGCAAACCCTGCTTCGTGCAAACTGCAAACGAGACCCCCCCCTTAAAAAAAAAAAAACATTTCAAAGCGGGTCCAAGTTAACTTTATATGTTTCATAAACTCTGCTGCTTTCCTTAGTAACGAACCTTTTTTTTTTTCTTTTATTTTTTTTCTTTTTGTTTTGAAGAAAAAGAAGAGTTTTCCTTAAAAGTTTTTATTGTATTTTCTTTATCAAGATGAAAAATTTTCATATTATTTTCTATGCAAATAAATTGAATATTTATCTTTATTTTATTATATTAGTAAAACTAATTGAATATAATCATCATTAATGAGTCACTTTATTTTAAAACAGGTAAGGCGCCAAAACTTTATTATTCTAGTAATTGTAGTTATAAATAAATAATTTTTTTATATGTTAAAATCTCTTAATATTATTCTATCTATTTTTAAAAAAAAAAAGATGGGGAGGCGGGGAAATAATTGTTGAGAAACAGGATGAATAATAATACTTTTCTCAGGAAATAATTGTTTTTTAGAGAGGTAGAATCGATAAAGATCGGAAACCATTGTATTAAATTTTTAAAATTTCATCCATTTTCAAATACCTCAAGACGATAGATTGGCAAAATAAAACAAAACTAATGAAAGGAATCAACGTTTCAATTTCATTAATATTAAATTTTTTTCTAAGCTAATTTTTTCTCAATTCTTTGTATCTTTAATTAGTATAATGAAACTAAGGCGAGAAAGTAATGAAAAATAGAAAAAAAAAGTTTAGCTAATAAATGAAAAAATTAAATACTTTGCTAACAAACTTTCTAATTCATTATTTTTTAAGTAAATTTGATGAAAGAAACAATTTTTCACTAGAAATCGAGATTAAAATTAAATAAGAAAAAAAAAATTAATCCTGGGAGGAATAAATTAAAAATGAGATGATTAATAGATCAAGATAATGAAGAGTAGACGTTATATGATATGATAGAAGGGTTTTGGTTTAAATAGGTTTGTAGGTAGAAAAAAAATTAGAGCACGAGATTTTTAAACAACTTTTAATAGCCGACAATCGAGACTTTAATATTTACCCATTAAATAAAATATTTTATTTTTAATAATATTTGATGGCAATATCTATCAGATATTAATTAAGGCCAAAAAAGGTTCCTGATGTATTTACAACAGTGTCATGTAGTCAAATGACTGGAGAACACGCAAACCACGCACACCAACCTAATCCTAGCGCTTTGTCACCATGGACACGTTTCGCCACCAAGGATTAAATTTAATACCTAAATCCCATTGATACCCCAATAGGCAATACCCCGGCTAAGAGAAGAGAGAGAAAAGCGAAGGTCCTATTGGAAATGCAGGCAACGACAGTCAGAGTGAAATTCACATTTATTCTGACTAAAAAAAATCATTCTTGTCTTTTATAACGAATCGATAGGTCTTGAGAAGTTTGACGTCTCTAGGCTTGCCCCGGTGGAACTGTGAGATTGAAATTTTTTATCATTAAATTAAAATATCAAAATCCGATTTTTGGGCGTTTACTTATAAGAGGGGGGGGGGGGTTTGGGTTTTTTTAACTGACGAGTTCGATTGAGAACACTTCATTGAACAAGTAAGAAGTGGCAACTGAAAGAGGCATCATTAAACCTTTGGAAGAGAACTTAATAAATGGTGTAGAATAGAATTATCGCTAGTATCTTCCTCACACCATCATTCATTATATATCTCTTGATTTGTTTAAGAATTTTTGAAAATATATGAAGAAAATTATTTTCAAAGAAATATTATGTAGCTAACTCGTAAATCCGAGTTAAATAAAAAAAGATTAAACTCATTCAGATGTCAGAAGTTGAATGAGATAAATTTCTTATTCCCTCTGAGAATGGAGAGAAAACTTAAAGATTTGAAGAAAATATTGAAGAAATAATATATGTCAAAACATCTTGAAATGTTTAGGCCGAATTGAGAAAATTAAAATGAATTTTGAAAATCCTAAATCTATCCACTCTTCGCTCACGTAAATGTTCATACAGGCCTTTAATATAGCTTCGGCGCTCTGCAATCAGCTGTAGCGTTGAGAAGATACCCAATCAAGTATGCCTGGCTGCTGATATGATTGGACGTTACTCCGGAGTCATGATGTCAATTCTCGAAAGCGATTAGTCGGCTGCTAAAATACAAAGAAAAAAATATAAATTAATTTTTATTTAATTTTATATTTACAATATTTTGTTCCCTTCTCCATTATATTGATGGTGGAAAAAAAATATAACAGACAAATCAAAATAGAAATTCCCCATTTTAAAAAATAGCTAGCCACTCACTTCCTGTCCCTGTGTGTATGTGCCTATTCTCTCGCTGATTGGCAAGGGTGAGAGGAAGTGGATCCAGTAAGGGAAATTTAAAACTTTAAAATTTCGCCTTCGACGAGCAATTGCAAAATTTCCAAACAAGAATAAATTTGATGCATTTGCTAGCCGAAAGCGACCAAGGGGGTCCAGAGTGCGCAGTACCCTGGCAAGTGGAAAAAAAAATATTAGTCCTAACAGGTAATTTAAAACATTCAGAGTACTTTCTCAAATATTTTCATTCTTATCAAACCCATTTTTATTAAAATAATTTCTAGAGTTAGTTTTTATTTATTGTAATTTATTGAAATATCTTTTTAAATAGTAGAAACTCGAAAGACTGGACCCCCTGAGGGAGCACGGATTTCAAGGATTATCCCTCTGTCGAATTTGTGACCAGAATCTTCCCAGACCCCTCCCCCCTATTCTGGGTGGTCTAAGCCATATCTCATTATTTAATTTATGTAATAAATTAATTAATAATATTTTATATTATACAGTAGAACAACAAGTCATTACAGAATAGTGAACTCATTAATTAAAATTAGGATGAAACGAAACTATCAGAAGGAAATTCAATCTTGCTTGCAATGATGGAATCCAATTTATACAAGAACTTTATAGATAAAACGGAATATTGAAAATAAGTTAGTAAAGTCCCCGTTACAAGTAACTTATATTAGATTTCCAAGTAAGTAAGTGAAGCCATGACAGGAGAGACTAACTCTGACTCGGCCTGTTCTAGTATGTCATCACTTCCTCTCGTCCCCTCTTATTCAATCTTCTCGATTTGAAGAATCAATCTTAATAGTAATAAATGATCCGTTTCAACTTCTTAAGGGAAACTTTTCGAGAGTCATTCTGATCCTCGACATGTTCACGGATTTATCTGAGCTATGTAAATGTCAGAAAAATAATTCATTTCAATTTTGGAAAATAAATTTGTTGGATATAAAATTTTATAATAAAAGAAAATTAAGAACGAAGACAGGAGCAGACAAAAATAAAGCTTCTGAGTACTTATTGAATTTTGAGATATTTTTAGTCAAATTTATTGCCTCATCATCAAGTTCGTTGATTGATTATATAATGCCCAGAGTTAGTTATTAAAATGTAGTAATACAGTGGGCACCAGGGGCGCCGAAACGAATTTGAATCAGGGAGGGGGGGGGGCAAAACATTTTTTTTTTTAGAAAATTAAAATAATTTAATATGTTCAAATAGTATAAAACAAAAACAAATCTACTATAAAGCTTTAAAATAAAAAAAAAAAAAAAAAAGAGGAAGTATAAAAAAAAATTTAAAAAAATGAATTTCTTACTCTTTTAATTTTTTTAATTTAAAAGATTTTATTTTTCAAAAGTAAAAATGTATTATTTTTAAAAATAAATGAAATAAAAGAAGACATATTGCCCCCCTCTACTCCCTCCTATAGGATGCCAGGGGGGGGGCAATGTACCCTTGCCCCCCCCCCCCCCAGTTCCGGCGCCTATGGTGGGCACCACTATTAAGTGGACGAAATAAACAAATGTATTGAGAAAAAAATTTGGTGTGACTGATAGCACAGGAAACAACTTTCTCTTATCCTTCGCCAAGAGTAAGTTGTGTACTGTGCTTGCCACACTAGATTTTTTTGTGTTGTATTTAATTAGTCGCCCTTAGCAAAAGCTTATTTTCACCCCTTGGTGGGGTTCTTAACTTAACTTTAAAATTTCAACATCCTAACCGTTTTCGTTACTGAGATATTTTGTACACAGACAAACAGACTGACAGACACATAGACAGACCAATTTGCGGGACTCCCTTTTATGGACTCAGGGAACTCAAAACGTGTGTATATGCATCAAAATTTCGACATCGAATTTTTGACATGATGACGATCTCTCTTCTCTATATATTTCAATTAGGCGCACAGCACACAACTTTCTCTTACCCATCGATAAGAGAAAGTTTTGCACCTTGCTGGTCACACCAGATTTTTTGTGTCGAGATATATTTAGTTTTCCATAGCACCTTAGTTTCAAACTTGGCCATTGGCATTTCATAAGTAAATAAAAAAAAAAAGTAAATAAATAAAGTATTGGATTAATGCATTGAGATTTATTCACCCAAATAGAAAGAGAGGGAAGATCATGAGTGCAAGTGACAAAGAGATCCATCGTCTAAAAATAAAACATGATTTCAAACACCCATTATTCTCAGAAACAACTAAATAGAGAAAAAAATAATAATAATAAAAAAAAAAAATTATTTTCTATTTTTATTATATTCATCAAATTAATAAAAAAAACTTTTATTTTAAATGTGGGGGGGGGGGGGGGTGACTGCTTGAAATAAACATGATTTTTCAAAATTTTAATCTCATATTTGGACATTTTTTTCACAGTAGAGAATCCTAAATAAATACAAAATTTCATAATTGGAAAAAAAATTTTTTAATGCGTAAAAAGTTCCCCTTTTGAATCGAAATTAACATGCAAATTCCCTTAGGGATTTAAGATTGGCTCTATGGAAGGGTAAGAGAAAGTAAAAATTAATTTAATTTTTAACTTCAATTTAAAAAAAAATAGAAAATTATATATGTATTTTTTAGCTTTTATTTTATTAATTCAATAGTTTAAAACAGATTTGGTATTCAATTCGTCTTGGTTTATCGCACGCCAGCAATCTTGAATAATTCATATCCCGGGAGAAGCAGCGATTCCCATTGATTTATCATCTCGCTATCTCTAATTCTTAATCAACTATCCTATTAATTTGATCTCATCAATCAAACCATCATTTCTAATTAACCACGCCCATTCCTAAAAGTGCCGAATAAATATCATCAACAACATATTTACATTTATATAGAAACATTAAAAATAATTTATTTTTAGTAAAATAATAAATAAATTTCTTATGATAATCAAATTCTTACCCACCCGTGGCCGGGAGGTTAGAAGTGTTGACAAATGTCATAAAAAAAATTATAACTAAATATATTAGACTATATATAAATTAAATAACGACATTAATTAATTTTTTTTTAATTAGGAAAAAAAAATGTAAGTCTACCTGGAAATGGATGCAGACATTTTGATTGTGAGAATGGAATCCTTGAATGGATAAAAGCCACAGGAGATAGTTGGTGGAACACAATCGGATGTTTAAGGTAGGTAGAATATTCACGTAGATAGATATTTGGAGGTAAACAGTGAATAAGGGTAGAGTGGGTTTGAATAACGAAATAAAAGATCATCACTTTTTAATTTGAGGAGCGCGAATTTGATGTTACGCATATGCCCTCACATTGGCAATTGTCTATTAAAGGCGACCAGCTTGGTGCCTGAAGCCAACAGCCGGCCGGCTATAAGAGAAGCAATCTGATTGGTCAGCTGCCGCCAATCACAGAAGGCCTTTCAAATGCCTAGGTTTCGATAGAAGGCAATGACCAAACACTGGCGCCATCAACTTGTATGCATTTGTGACGTCATATTCTAATTAAATAAGTAGGCTAATTTATAAATATGATATATATATATATATATGATATATGATAAGAGAATAAATTTAAATGGCTTAAATAAGAATGCCTGGACGCCCAATTGATATACTAGGGTATTTACAAATAACGGTATGGAAAAAAAGTGTGAGTGTTAAAAAAAATAATAAATAAATAAATTTAACCTACTACTGGTAGAGAGGTTGGAGAAATGACAAATTGTCGATACTGATAACTTTTAAAGCCAAGGGGCGCTGATTCCGATTCAGGCAGTTTGGTGAATATACAGTCCTCGGCGTTTGCCCATCCCCAGTTTACAGCACTGCTTGATCTTGCTTAACAACACACATCTTGTTAGGTTATTATTATTTCTTCTTGGTTAAAATAAAACATTTCTAGTATTTTTTTTTTTTTTTTTTTTTTTTTTTTTGTATTTCACTTTATTTTAAAAAAAACACCTCTTTTGGTATTTCAAAACCGATAGGAAGTAACAAGTTAAAACTCAGCACCCGCTAGCACCGACCTAGATACGCCCCTAATCTTCTATTCGCTTATGAAAGATAATCTTAAAATTTTTTTTCTTTAGGATGATTGTGATTGCGAAAAGGTATTAAAAATTTAATAATTAAATTTTTTATTATAAATCATTTAAAAAATAAATAAACAGAGTATATAAAGCATAAAGATAACAAAATGAATAAATTGAAAAATTTTGAGTAGTTTATTCATTTTTATGACAAAAAATAAATATCCAGGCTGATTTGCATATAAATATAAAATATTCATTTATATTTAAGGCGTTTAAATGACAACATAAGTTTCAGATCAAACCTTAAAAAAGGAATGACAGATGAGATGCTTTATTGCCCCCAGCCTCTTTTTGACGATAAAACCAAGACACGCTATTATACACTTGAAGGAAAATTCCCTCTCTTTTGTCTGTTGGCTATAATCACAAGTTGGTTTGGAATTATCAATTTATATGAAGCAAGAAAGACTGGGGGGTGGAGGGAGGATGGGGATGGGGGCCTGAGAAAGAAATAAGAAGGAATTTGTCGAGGCTTGGGATTAAGAAATCACAAGTTGAGGGCGATTAGCAGACTCGCACAAGATTGTGTCTCATCGCTCAGGCCCCAGCCCTTCGCTTGCTATGTTTGAATTAAGAATTGCTACTCGAGGGTTGATAAATCTGTGTTTAGTCAAGATGACGAAGTCGGGTTTTCGGGCTTGTGGGAGGAGTGGGCGTGGGCGCCCCAAAAGTGGTGAGAGGATTCAATCCCGTACAAAACTTGACGACAATTTCGCCGAGAGAGTCGGAATTAGTCAAAAGCTTAGTTTGGAGGATGATCAACGAAAGATATCCCAAAATGAAATGCAAGTCGTCTATATTTATTGTGATAATATAAAATCTCTCTGCCTTTGAAAAGAAATGATTATTGTCTGATAAAAAGCAACAGGATTTATTTAATTATAAATACATTGAAGAAATTAGGCCCAACAAAGAAGTAAAAATCTGGTGTGACTGGTCGCACACATAAACTAGAGGTAGAGGCCAAGAACTGAAAAGCTTTTGGTAAACATTGGACCATTAGGGGACTCTAGGAGAGGGAACCAATCTTTTTTTCTTACATCACCTATAATTTTTTTGATATATTCAGAAACTAGACTTTCTCCCGAGTAAAATGATATAGTGCGGTCCCCCCGGGCCGGGCGGGGGGGGGGGGGGGGGGGGGGTAATATGTAAAACATCGCACTATTAGGAGGGGGGGGGGGCTCTAGGGGAGGGAGCCATAATTTTTTCTTGAATAGTGGGTGGGCAAAGTTGTGCGCTCTGCTTAGTTCGACCCTTTATTTTTTTTTAACACGCATACTTTTTTCTCATTCTCACACACATACACACAATCTACGTTTATTTGTTTCTGGGGCAAACGCCCGATTGACCTAAAATTGTCTTTAAAGTTTAGAAGAAACGCGAATTTTTTGTAGGAACCCAGCGTAGAGACGCTTGCCCCGGGCGATGCCATGTTCCAAATGAAGGATGACATTTTTAACACGGAAGGTGCTTCACTTATCACTGCTCCCTTTCTACTGAATTCCCTTTGATTTTACTAATGAATATAAAGCAAATTTTTCCTATTGAAATATACATAGACTCGAATCTTGACTGTTTCGGCAACCTCAGGTTGAACAGAGATTGGCCTCCGAGAGAGGAGGTAAGAGGAGGAAGGGACCGAAGCATATTCTAGTAGATAATTGGCAATGATCCAAATTATTTCATTTAGAGAGAATATAAACTATTAGAATAATTTGCTCAGTATATAAATTTTTTCACCTGGACCCTTTATTAGAGATTTTTTCTATAATTTTTTAAAACTAGAAAGAGATTTCCCATCAGAAAATATTTTTCATTTCATGATAAAAAATAAATCTAAAATATGAATACAATTTCTTTTTTTTTTTTTATTTAATAGATAAAAATCATTTATTATCTTAATTTTCAACTTGATATATACCCAACACGAATTAATATATCTTATTATCTCCTTCATTTTATTTAATCTTGAAATATGTTTTTTTTCTTCTTTGTTTCTACCTATAAAGTTTCTTTTATACTCATTAATCTTGAATGAAAATTTCCATACTACAACTTTTAATTACGCTATTTTTAACATTCCTTCGTGCATTTATATTAATTATATAAGGATAATTAAAATTATAATTTATTATCTATTTGGCATCCTTTGGGCGGCTTATGAAGTTATCGAATTAAGCTTCACGCCCTTCTTGCCTCCACGTGAAGATAGCGACGGGGTTGCTTGTTGTTAATCAACGAAGCCACCATACCACCTCTCACTCTCCTAGCTCCTCCTGCCCACACATACAAAGATTAACAAAGGCCTTCGGCTTGCTAATTTGAATCCCGCCAGGAGATATACATATATATTAGGCCACACTAATTTCTGTAACCATCTACCCCCCACTCTTCCTAAATTCACACATCTAAACCTTTCCCGTGTCGAACTCGCTTGCATATATTATATCCAGAGGTTTTCGATAAATAAACACCAGCGTAGTTGATGAGCTTCATTATCATTTGATTTGTATTTATCACAACCACTAGAACAGCATCTAGTGGGTGAGGTTCCAAAATTTAATCCTGCCGCACAATAATATTTGTTTTACACTAATATTTGTTTAAAAGGATCTAAAATTTTAGTTATTAATGATGAATTTCTATTTTTAACACGGTAGCTTAGATTTTTACTTTCTCTTACCCTATATATGAAATATATAGAGAGAGAAAGTATTTTTGCGATCATGTCAAAAATTCGATGTCAAGATTTTTTGATAATATGGGAAATAATCTTATACTATTAAACGAGCAATGTACGTTTGTCTGTTTATATGTAAGCACATCAGTTCTCAAAAACGGCTCTAACGATATTTTTCATTTTTAAATGTTTACTTTTTTCGACCCTAATATGAAATTGTGCTAGGTCTCGAGTTTGAGAAAATTTGGGTACTAGGCATATTACTTTACTGATATATTGACGTGACAACGTCGGGTTGGCCTTCAGAAGATTTCAATCACAAAATGAGAATATACATTTTAAAGAGCATCTAAAAAATAATTGATTTATGAATTAAAAAAAAAATTCGTTGGAAAGCTTATTTTTACGCCTCGGCCCCCCCCCCCCCCCGAGGCGTAAAAATAATAAAAAAAGGGGGGCTAACTTAAATATAAAATTTCAACTTCCTAGCTCAATTCCTTCATGCTTAAAATTGAACACAGACACACAGACAGGCCATGCCGCAAAAACTACTTTTTTGGATTCAGGGGACCTCAAAACGTGTATATCCATCAAAATCTCGACATCGAATTTTTGGCATGAGACGCGACCCTTGGTGTAAAAGGCCAGCACGCTACCCGCTACTCCAGGGCCCGTGGGCTTGGAAATAATTATTTTAATCTTTAACAGAATTGCAAAAACCGGTACAAATAAAATGCAGGTAATTTTGCGAAACATGCAATGAAGCGGGACTTGAATCAAAATACAGGACTATCCAGTAAAATGACGAATGGTACCCTAAACTAGTATATTCATTTGAGGATTTATTTTTTTAAAACCTTAAAACGGGATTAAGACAAATATTTTTTATTTTAATAAATTATATTCTTTGAAAATAATAAGAATCGGAATAGTTTATATGAGAAGATATTAAACAAGAAATTTAAAACAGTTGCAAGTTTTTGCTGGTATTTTGTGGTACGTAATAGAAATTACCCAGTCTTTTTTTGCTTGATCCTCTTGGCAGAAAGAGAAAAATTATAAAAACTGTATTTTATTTTGTGACTTCTTGTTAGCTAAATTAAACCAAATCTAATAACCTTTACTAGCGCCTTACTGGCATCAGGATAACTTTGATGAAAATAATAAGAGTCTAGGGAGAACGTGATCTCATTTGTTGAGTGTGAATTTGCTGTTTCTGCAGGCACCTATCTTTAGAGTTTATTGCAATGAAGTCGCCATATTAGCTTTGCTTCTTCCATTGCTACTCAGCGAGCTAAAGGATTTTAAATCGTTAAATTAAAAAATAAAATATATAACAGTGCTGTAACGAGGGGGTGTATGGAGGTCCCTCCCATTAAAGAATAAATAATAAAAATAGTTAGGTAGAAGTATAATGTTAAAATTTTAAATACTGTTATAAATTACAAAAAATATTTTATATTCTTTAAATGTTTGGGGGCGGTGGGGTTCCCTCCCAATTTTTTTTTTATTTAGGGTTAAGTCATATAGACTGTTACGATACTTATAATTTACGTAATACCGTATATGTGGACTGGGGGGGGGGGGGGCATGGTACCAGCCATCCTCCGGTGGGCCTGGAAAGCTCCATATTTTCTCAATTTTTCTTGAGGCAAGGAGCTTTCTGGGGGGGGGGGGGGGTTACGCCCATGATGCTTACTTGTTAGATAAGCCACTGGTGATGAGATAACCTTAGAAAAATAAATTAGGCCTATAATATTTTAAAATTTTAAATAAAGTAATTTGTAATGTAAATATTATAGTTTCTATTAAAAATATTTATCGCCAACCACCTTGGGTCCACATAAACCTTTTAAAAGTGAAAAATTTTTTTCAAAGATTCCTTCGTTGCAATACATTCCCCCTTTGGGCTGCCCTCCAAAAACCCTCTTCGAGCAAACCTTCTCACCTTTGGCAACTTTTCGATCGACGGCCCCTCAAAGCGTGACCCAAAGATGAAAACAAGTGATAGTCCGTTGGGGCCAAGTCTGGGGAATAAGCCGCATGTGTGAGAATTTCCCACCCAAACGTTTCAATGGTTTCTTTGGTTCGTTTTGCAGCGTGTGACGGAGCGTTGTCGTGCAACAAGATGACTTTGTGCTGCCTTTTTTGATATTCTGGTCTTCTTTGGCGTATAGCCTGGTTCAATTTCACCATTTGCTGTTGATAACGTTCCGTATTGACAGTTTCGCCAGGTTTCAGGAGTTCGTAATAGATAATTCCCTTCTGATCCCACCAAACACAAAGCATTGTCTTTCGTCCATATCGATTTGGTCTTGGAGTCGATGTTGATGGCTCACCTGGAGATACCCATGATGCTCGACGCTTAGGATTTTCAAAAAGATCCATTTTCATCTCCAGTAACAATTCGATGAAGAAATGACTTTCTTTGTATCTGGCGAGCAGCATCTCACAAGTGGTTTTCGGTTCTCTTGCTGCCTTTCGTTCAGTTCATGTGGAACCCATTTCCCGATCTTCTGGATCTTCCCCATACTTTCAGACGCTTGGAAATAGTTTCCCGATCACGTTTAACTGTTCTGCCAATTGTTGTTGTGTTTGAGTTGAATCTTCATTCAACAATTCTTGCAAATCGGTGTCATCAAACTTTTGGGCGGTCGGCCACGTGCTTCGTTCTTAATGTCAAAATCTCCCCTCTTGAATTTTTGAACCATTCTTTGCACTGTGTTTCCCAAGAGCATAGTCGCCAAAAGCTTCTACAAGCATTCGATGAGACTCCGCGGCCGTTTTTTCAAATGATAGCAAAAAATCAACGCCTCCGCAAATCACTTTGTTGAGGAACAAAGGTTGACATGTTTGACGTGGTGAAAAAAATGTTGGGAGTATGAAATTGGAATTTTTTGAGTTCGAAACTTAGAACAGACATAAACCAAACAAACAAACTCAATAACTAGACTGTATAGTACCAAAACTGGCGAGGATTTTTCAAAGTAAAAGGGTTTCATAGGACACCCCTGGTAATTTAATCTGCAAGTTACCAAAATGGTTATCATAAATTAAATATTAATAGAATTCATTGAAATTTATATTACATTTTATTGCCCTAATGGGTGAAGCATTGAAAGGTCACAAAAGCGATTTTGAAATGCATATAATTTCGCATACATCAATTAACCTATCAATGACCTTTTACTTGAATATATAAATCAAATGTAATGATAATATCTATGAGTCTTTCATTAATTCAAAAATTATTAATTATTTTTTAGCAAATTTTACAGAATTTATTAACTGGAAAATAATTCCCTAATAAATTTCATTTATTAATGTCGATAGATGAAATTATTCATTATTTACTTCAAAGCTTCTTACTTATACTAGCATTTAAATTAGATTTCATCTTTAATGTAGTGATAAAAGTATTTCTTAATTTTCTCTTGCTGAATTTGCATCGTTTATTGTTTTATCTAAAAAACGATGGTTTATTCATTATAAATGTAAATTAAATATAGGATTAACTTTGTCGCTGAATTTCTTACTTGCTATTTATCTCTTGCTTAAGAATTCTAAAGAATTTTTTTTTAATTTATATTTTAATTGTTTCAGTAATAATAAAAAATTTGTGATTTTATTTATAGTTTTACTTTAATTCCCGTGAAAAAGTACTGTTTGCATATTTCAAAGGGAACAAATTTTGTTTCCAATATTTTCTAATTGTATTAATAGATTGTATATGAACTTTTTGGAAAAATGTATTCAATCTAACTCCGACAAACATGTAAACAATGTTTAACTAGTGATGAGAAGTGACTGTAGACTTTAAATTGGGTATAGGAGACTTTGTAGCCGAGAAATTAAATAAAAAACTTTTATTTAATTATTAACCGTCGACGTTTCGGTCGCTCAGGACGATTAATTGTTAGAATACAAGGTTAACAGTATTAAGAGCAAGTGTATTCTAACAATTAATCGTCCTGAGGAAGGTCGTGATTTGCGACCGAAACGTCGACGGTCAATTAATTAAATAAAAGTTTTTTATTTAATTCCTTGGGTGCAAAGTCTCCTATACCCAATGTAAACAATGTTATAAACACTTTTTTTTATTTTGCCTGTTGGTCATAGGCTATCCCGCCAGTTTACAAAATACATTAATACAAAAATATTAACACAAATAACACAAATATAACTAAACCCATTACAATAACACTGATAGAAATAATAAGGATATATAAATAAACATTATACAAAAACACTGTTACAAATAACACTTTATAAACACTTGATTCACTATATAGAACTGAATTATTTAGTTTATACTGCCTAAAGGCTAAAGAAATTGAAGACTTTAAGAAAATAAGAATAGATCATAAATGTTTCTAGACATCAGAAGTCAACTTTCCGTACTGACAAAAATGTATTCAAATTATATAGGCTTTTAATTAATTTGAATAAATAAGTACGGTGCCAAAACTGCTCCAGATGCTAAAAATAGGTCTAGAATAACAAAGAAAAGATTCAGGTCCTCACTAAAGTGGAGATTTAAACATCGTTAACATTGAGGAATCTTTTTTAGTTACCGTTATAAAAATCTCGAAATTATACACCTACATTTAAAGCAATGGCCGCTAATATGTAATAAAATATAAAATAGAAAAAATACTTTCACCAAAATGTCAAAATTATGTAAAAATATTCGAATTTCGAAGTCATTGAATTTTGTACGATATCGAATTGTTTCTATGGATAAATTCTTTTACCTTTTTTTTATTCTATATTTAATGATGATTAGAGGTAATTTAAATAAAACCAGTAAACGCTTCGTCATGCAATTTCCAATTAGGAAAAAACGTTAGTAACCAACAAAAGGAAGAAATGAATAAGAGATGGGAAGGAATTGCAAATGAAGCTGGGGCAGTAACGCGATGGCGAAAAAGAGGCCATCAGGGAAGTCGTTTTAAAAGATTACCCATCGACGCCGCTTCTCTGATATAGCTATAAATATATAGTAATAGTTGGTGGGGAGAAGGATTAGCTCTTTTTGATAGAAGCTAAAAGCTTTCGACGAGATAAAAACCATTTAATAGACCACCAATTTCAAATATATAAATAAATAAGTACGAATAAAATGGAAATAGTAGGGAGAAATATTAAACAAAGGAGCTGGAATTTTAAATAATTGAATATTTAAGATGTTTCCTTATGCTTTATTATAAAATACCTACATTTGAACAAGAAAAAAATTACTAATTAAATAGGCTTAACAGTAGGTATATTATTTCAAGAATTAATTTTGAAATCAGGTGGTCAGATCGGAAACTCAGTGAGGTGAATATTTTTTCTTTGGTACAGTATATTTAAGTTCCCTAATCATTAGATTTTTATTTTAAATTTAATTTAAGTCCTTTTCAGCATCTGAGGCCATTTAGCACCAGATTCTATAAAAGCAAACATACTTACGACCAAGGGCGGATCGAGAGGTGTTTCTGGGGGGGGGAGGGATAATCTGGTGTGATTGGTCACACAGTACACAATTTTTTCTTAATTTCGGTAATTTAAAGGCGCATTCTGTACCTCTATGCCAGAATATAAATACAAATCAAATTTTGAAGTATTAATTTTTAAAACTTTACATTAAAAATAATTTTTTTTTTTTCAAATCTTGGGGGGGGGGGGGGGTAATTACCTCCTTTACCTCCCCCCCTGTATCCTCTCTTGCTTACGACCAAACTTTTTTCAATCCCAGAAAAATCAAATCATGCGAAATAAAGTATTTTTATTGTTCTCGTAAAGTATAGAATATAATTACCCGAAATAAAGTATAATACTTTATTATAAAGTACGGGTGGCAACCCTAGTAGTAATTGAAATAAATTTTTTTCTCCTGGTTAAATCATTCGATGTTAAATATTCCATATTTCGTTTTCAAAATTCAAATTAAGTTATATTTCTTAAAAAAAAAAAAAAAAAAAAAAACGAGAAATCTCCTGCCAGATGTACCCTAGAGCTAAACCCCTTCGTCTTGAAAGAGTACTTTGAGATACTTTTTTAATAAATTAGAGATACATTTTTTATCAAATTGTTATTCATTTAATTAACTCAATGAGAGATTAGTTCTTTTTTTCATGCTTGTTCAACCTACAATCTTTGTTTGTCCCGCTGTACATAAATATATTTGTGTTTATGTTTATGTGATATTTATCCCCGAACGTTTGTCCTGACAGGGGGTTGGAAAGATGTCCGGGGGATAGACACTGTTTGCGTGACCGGAAACAAAAATATCCTTTAATTTTTCATGCAAGCTTACACGACCGATGTCATGTGCGTTTGTGAGAGTTTGGGACAGAGTAAAAAAAAAAAAAAAAAAAAGAAAAAAAGAAAAAAGGAATGAAAGGTGGACAGCGATTAATATCCTAAACAAAGGGAAAATAGAGACTGTCACCCGAGACTTATAAACTTTGAGAATTTTCACTGAAAAATAAAGAATGAAAGAGAATAGTTATAAAAAAAAAAATATTTAAATGAAACAATAATTAATATACAATATATAAACAAGGGTGAAATTGTATATAACTTACATATGTAAGTGTAGATTTTATTTTCTTACACTAGTTGAAATTATAAATTAAAAGCATTTAAATTCCTATTTTTTACTCCAATTATTTTATTTTTAATTTATTTATGACTTATTTTAAAAACAAATATCTATATCTATTTTTTTTTTTTAATGTACTTAGTAACTTAAAAACTCAAAAATATATTGTGAATAAAAAAATTTTGAGGGGTGGATTTGTTGCCCTTCCTAAATACCCGACTATATTTATAGACCTCTAAGACTTGACAAAAATTTGGTCCCTCCTTCCTAAGAAAAAATTATAAATTGCCAATCAAGTGCATTTTTAATGTACTTAGTGACTTAAAAAAAACAACAACAACAACGAACTTATCACATATAGATTGCTACTCACTAAGGCCATGCATTTTTAAGTAATATACAGGACCGTAACGAGGGCACCCGCCACGGGCGCAACTGGACTGGGGGGCGCAAAACAAAGAAGATCGACCAAGTTGGGAGTTGCACATGGTTTTTATTTAGCCAAAGTAAAGCTAGCATTTGCCCCTTATCTCTTTTCCTAACCTTTGGTGCAACAGTAGCATATCTGCTGTTCAAATCTCAGTCGGAAAACGTGTCCAGACAAAATAAACATTTCGCATTCAATTATCTTAATTGAGATAGTTAAAAAAAAAAATTTTAATTTATATAGTCACAGATATTTATATTGAAAATTCGCACATTTTTCTTCATCACTATTATTACTTGTCATATCATTCTTATCATATATTGTCTAATATAAAAAATCCAGTGTTCCTAATAGCACACCCCACAACTTTATCTTTAAAAACTTATTATCATACCTCTGAAGGGTATCTAACTTCATTATAAAAAATTTCAACTCATTCTCTCATGCTTTATTTTGAACAAACACACATCGAGAGTCAAACCATTTTGCGGACCCTTTTTTGGACCCAGGAGGCCCCAAACGTGTATTTCTATCAAAATCTCGACATCAAATTTTTGACTTGAATGCAATCATCATATAAAACAAATACAGGTATATAAAGAGCTAGCCACT
Organism: Euborellia annulipes; assembly: GCA_023213315.1. NCBI lineage: Eukaryota > Metazoa > Arthropoda > Insecta > Dermaptera > Anisolabididae > Euborellia > Euborellia annulipes. The sequence continues at coordinate 30,917 of JAKCPI010030518.1, forward strand.
CACTTCCGTTTTGTCGTCTGTTTACCACTTTCTCTCGCTGATTAGTTAAAGTGAAAGGAAGCAGAGTTGGAGAGGGAAATTTAAAACTTTAAGTCAGAGAGGGAGCATGAATGAATTTTATGCATTTGCTCGCCGAAGGCAAGCAAGGGGCTCCAGGACGAGCTGCCCGAACTGGGACAGGCAGTTCTTCTGTTTTTTTGTATGGCTGTCCCTTTCTCTTTTCAATAGGCGTTAAACCGTGCGACGGGCCGGCCTGTTCTATCCTTCTTGGTCGCAAAAACGCATGATAGGGTTAGAGGGAAAAAGTGATGCCCGCCGACCCCGAATCGCGGAATAATGCGAGGACAGAAGAAGAAGAACATTTTCGATTATAGGTAAGAGAAAGTAAAAATTTCATAATATATACATGTTGTTGGTGTAGGTCAAGGGTCCGCTGGTTTGGTGGAATGAACGACAGACATATCGATCCCCTCGGAAAGGCTGGAGATCCTGGGTTTTATTGCCGGGGACCATGGGGTGCTTAGCTCACCAACAAATGTGAATGTGTGTGTGAATGAGAAAAAAAGTGCGAATGTTAAAAAAAAAAAGAAAGAAAAGCCAATTCCCTTAAAAAATTTTGAATTATCTCTCACCTGGAATATAAATTATATTCACGAAATAATTCGACAATGAATAAAATAAAAAATTACCATTCTAGAAATTTCGAATTGAAAATGTAGCCAACGGGTCTCCAAGAGTGAAGATAACATTCCTGTTGGTACAGTATAATATATAGCATGTGAGTGTAGACATTTGAGAAGAACCGGGGATGAGGGAGAAGGATATTATTGCGTTCTTGTGCACCCACTTTCAACCCCACACACCGACATCTCTGGTTCGCTTTGCCAGTACTACAATGAAGCATTATTTCCCTTCAAACATACTCTCACATACATTGAACAACTTGGTCTTACCCCAACCACTTCTTTATACCAATGGGCTTCATCGATCATTCAAATCAATCGTTTGTACCCGAAGGAATTTGAATTGTTCTATGGTTGGAATACAACAGGCAGCTCCATATGGCGGAACAATCAGAGAAATGTAGCAAATGATTCGACTTCCCTATTCAAACAAGATGACAATGATAACAACACCAGGGTTCGTCATTAATGGAGCTCTTAGTTGAAGGAGGAGGAGTAATAAAAAAAATAATTATCAGAAATTTGAAAAAAAAAGAATATAATAATTTTAAAATCCTTAAAATTTATGAGATGAAGAATGTCCAACAAGGGTAGTTCCGTGAAATTAATGGGGGGAAAAAGCCTCAATTAATTAATTTAATCAGCCCCTGAGATTTTTTTTTTTTAGGGAGGAGGCTAAATTATTTTTTATATTATATTATATATTAATCAAATGCAGTTCTTTGAAAGTGGAATTATTTAATTTAAATGCAGTATAAAAAAAATAATAGCTTTTCAATTTAATCCTATTGAGCAAGAATCCAAAATATCTTCTCGGGGAGGGAGGCTAAATTCTTCTTCTCGGGGGGGGGGGGGGGGACTAAAGAAGTAGTACCACGATTTAATTAATTTTGGATAATTATAAAAAATATTTTAAATTATTTCATCTCATTATTAATTTTTTAGTTATAGACCACATTTTTTGTATTAATTATTTATTAAAAAATATAAATACTGAACAACGTTTCGACTGCTTATTCTGCAGCAAAAATGTGGTCTATAACTTAAAATTCTCCTAATAATAATAATTCAAACCACAAAAGCTTTATT